>JAQFYP010001695.1:0-14670 GCA_034694865.1 Bilobella braunerae
GTGGAAAAAAGGGGTTTTTTCTCATATCGGTTTAACCCAGAGATTGAGACGGGAAACCACGCACCCCCTCACTACTTTCCTATCTCTGCCAAAGGCGGAGTAGTGGTAGGGCCCTAGCCCTACCACTCTAATCTGCACTAACTCCCTTCAAATTATTCCTTTATATGACGAAGATAACAAAGAAAATGTAAATAATCCACCTCAAGGGTTGCAACTGCACTTAAAATCGTTTCTGTTAAATATGACAATTAGTTGTAACCATCGAATGTGTTTTTAAACAATTGCAGCTCTTGTCGTTTCTTGAACGGCAAATTATGCAGTAGTATGAATAGAAAATTACCTTTTCCATCTTTTTGAGTACTTTCTGAATGGCACGTCCAGCACGGCTATAAGCCACACTGTCGACTTTCCGCAAAGTATAGTAAACCTTTTCTATGCTATCTAGGCGGAATGTATGCATACTGTAATAACAACAGACAAACTTCTGAAATACTTCAGGGTCAAATTCAGCCTGACTCGAGGTCGGCCCTTCCGAAGGTTGAGAAAAGCTTAAATTCCTTTCTCTAAAATTCTGAATTCCCTTTTCCAATGCTACATCCCTGCCGCTAAATTTTAGAAAATCATCTTTGCCGCTTTCGTATTCTTCTTCGTTCTGCTTTGGAATAAAGGGTGCACATTCGTGACCAACTGACAGTGTTGGTCGTCGTTGTCTATCGTTACTAGATGGTTCCATTTGAAGTTCAAATAAAACCAACATGACTCGGTTGGCTTTATTATATGTGTGCTTTACAGTAGTAAACATTCGGCCTTCCTTGATGGCAACGTCAAATTGCTTATTATTTTTTACAAGAAATGAATTCTTCAGAAAGAAATCAGTTGTATAGGGTTGCAGTTCTTTTGGAATACTTGTATTCCAAGTCTGCAAATATTTAATAAGAACGAGGTGATTAATTCATATGAACTTCTTAATTTTTTTTTAGATTTTAGCAGTCAAGAGTAGTGTACTATTTCTTTAACTTCTAGATAGCTAGATAGACAAAGGGAACATGAATGAAACTATACTAAATCAGACTATCCAAATCATTTTAACCTAATTTCAAAAAGAAGAAAGGCTTTGTTGTAAAAGTTACTCACCAAGGTTCCACAAACATTTCTTGCAATTGCTGCTATCAATATTACACTTAGTTCCCACAACATTTTATCGGGGAATAATGCGATGCTTGTAATATACCTGAAGATAATGTATTGTCAGAAGTATAAGCTGTTGGCTCGCTTGAAACTGGGATTTATACTTGCTTGCTGACTGTATGACTATGAAGTGAAGCTAACTCTTCAGACGCCGGTGGCAGAAAGAAAGGAAACAGTAACATCGCATATGGGTGCTTCTAGTTTAAATGTATTATACTTAAAAAATATATACATTAATCCTTAAAATAAAATTGTAAATAAAAAATCTTTTTGTCTAAAGCATTACGGCTCTGGAATCTTGAAATTTTATCTTTATGCTTAGAGATGTACAGTGCACATCATTATCAAAGTTTCGTCTTGAATACTTCAATAAAATTTTTTGAATTCAATTAATTTGCAAGAATTTGAATTTGAATTTGAAAATTGCTTAATAAGAATTAAATTAATTCTCTTAAACCAAACTCATATTGCTGGAAACATTCTAAATCGACCGTTGTTGAGACCTTTTGTATCGTTGCGCTGTCTTATTTGATTTGGCAAAGCGTGGCAGTAATTGGAGGGCGAAAAGTAATACTCCACCAATTTCTGGTAGACTTCTTCAGGAGACACTGGAGAAATTTTTTATTGTGTGCATAGATTTGCGTATGCTTAGAATGTTACAGGTGTCCAAGATGCTATTAAACGGTATGAAATTAAGTAGATTAAAAATATTTCTGTTTACTCACTTTAAAAATTTTCAGGCAAGTTTTCAAACACCTCAAAGGCAGGGGAAAGAGGAGGGGAATTTTTTCTTTCTCAGTATGCCTAGTCAATTACAAAAGAGAAATATATGAATGAAGGTTATACAAGTGAAGAGAAGGGGATTGGAGGCCTACGTGACTACACAACACTACGGAATATCACAATGCAGATTAACATTGGTAAATTAATGCATGCTAGCTTTAGTGTTAAAGAATGCGAGCTCCTAAACCAGTGTTTTAAATTTTAAAATCAACTGTAGTATTATATTCGAAAAACGTTAAGTTTGTACTTTTTTAAATTGTACTGTTGTAAATAAACTGTTTTGAACCAATGATAAAAAACGTAAAAACATGTGATTTGAAATTTTCGCTTTGTGAATCGTCAACCTGGAAGGAAGATTATGATATAGTATAAACGACACTTTAGCAAAAATTGTGTCATCTGGTAGTCAAAATACACTAACCGTTACACCATATTGAGGACACCAACCGGACATGATTTTCGGCCGTAGTATCCAATTGATCGTAGGAGAGGGTGATTCTATGCAAAATGAAGGTAGACTATAGAATTATATCGACACTACTAGAAGACATAATGGGTAGTTTCCATATCTTCTGACTTTGCAGCCTTATCACAAAAATACGGGCATATGGAGGATTTTTTCGCAGTTGACCAGAGGATTAGAACCCTTGTTTTCAGGCTATTGGAGCAATACGGAAGCTCTTAACCACTAGACCAACTCTTGTCAATGCTTTTAAATAAAGGCGTGCATCTCTCTTTCTTAGTCAGAATCATTCTCTGCATGACTCGGTTTAATCAATAATTTTACCTTACACAAAAAAGAAGGGGAAATAGTATGACTTACTTCCAGTATTCTTACATACGTTAAGAAAAGCTAAGTATGAAGTAAATTGAATTAGCATGTTCCTGATGAACACATACCTTACTACAAAACACTAGTCGACAGTTTCTTTAATTTCATTAATTAAAGATGTCAAAATTCTTGTGTGATAAAAATTCACATGACAAACAGCTAGTTAGTTAGGGTTTTTGGAAAATTCTCTTTCCAAAATTTGACGACTGGTTTTGTAATCAATTAAGTTTGAATGAAGCTTGTAGAAAAAGTACTTGAAGAGTAGGGACCTACGTGACTAAAATTGGTTTAGGATATTCATTGCAAAATAGATCTTAACGACAAACTAGGAAAATACTAGCCAGAAAGAGTGTTATAAAATTTTCACGGTTTTAGCGGTCTGGTTAAGCCAAATAACTCAGTTTAACTCTTGATACTGTAACGGGTGTGCCCAGCTCTGTGGACACACTCGAACCCTAGGTTAAGGCAACATCTTGTCAGTCCCTCTTTGGAGCTCCTAATAAAAGGAGACTCTGCCTTAGCGCTCTGCGTTTGACCTTTTATTTAGTGCATAGTGGGGAGCATTGAGGTCATCAGCGCTTCTAGGGACTCACTCAAGGGCCAAGCATCACTTCAGTGACATTGTGTCACTCATTCGGGTAGTATCACCTCGGTCTGCGAGAATACTAAACAAAAGAAACAATATTTCTGCTTGAAAAACTGCCCTGCGTGCCCTTCATTCTGAATTTATTAGAGAAATTTATATTGGCAACGATTTCTTGTCACCGGTATATATTGCCAAAAATCATGAGATGTGCGTGTTTGACATAAGACAAGCACAAAGCTATTACAAAAATTACAAAATTTGCGTCAAATAATTTTAGATTACATTTACTTAGAGCAAACGGTTAGTAAAGGAGCAGCAGATTAAATCGAATAATAGACTAATACCACAATATAATGGAATGTAATTTGCTTTTAATAAAAAAAATTATTTAATAAAATAAATATATTTCTTTATAATTAAATATTACCAAGAGGCTAATTATATGGAAATATGTCGGCTCATATTATTTGACTTTAGTTGACCTCCAATGAACATTTTAAAGACGATAGTGTAGAATAGTACTCTCTTACTATATGACCCATTAGGGATGCATAGGTGGTGGGGTCTTATTGACGGTAGCCGTGGATAAAGACTCCCTGGAGGCTTCTCTCAAGAATCTAATTAAACACATCCGTAAATTTATATTTGTCGGTAAAACACTTGTAAAAAATATCATTAACACCAGCAAACAGACACTCTTGGGAAAAGTCATCAGGTGAGTCGAATGGGATAATATAATAGCACATTTACAATTTTCAATCGTATTTCAGCTGTAAGAACAGTTTCCCAGTAAATATACACAACATCTGCATTTTTTAGACTTGCATAAACGCAAACCACATTGAGACATTTGACTTTGGTTCAACCGAAAGCAAGTTTAGCCCGTAGTTTGACCCTAAACCACCACCCCAAATACCACTTTTTTGTGCAGGACATAGCGTATAGCTCTGGCAAAGACAAAACACGTTACTATTTTTGGTATTGTGACATTTGACCTTTGACCTTGGAAAAACAGAATGTAAATTTTGACTTAAGTTCGACAAGACTCGACTGACCTCCTTTGTATATGCAAAATCAAGCGCCTGTAGCTAAATCGGTATGAGCAGCACAGGATAGAACACGTTCAAAAGTTTGGTAATGTGAAATTTGACATTTGACCAGAAAAAACCGAACGTAAATTTTGACCGGTGGTTTGCCCTATACCACCGTAGTTACCCAAGACGAAGTAAATATGGCTGGACATCTCCAGCGGTGTTGGCAGGACTGGATAAATTACGTTAAGATTTGGAAATTCTGGCACTTGACCATCGACCCAAAAATAACCGGAAGCAATTTTTGCAAGGAGTTTGGCCATAAACCGGCGCAGGTGCCCACGTGATTTTTTTTAGAAAAATATGGCGGCTGCAACTTCAGCGGTTTTTGTGGGCATCGATGTCAAACAAACAGACGGACGCACAGACGGACAAACAATTTTATTGCAGAAAAAAATGATATGGAGCTTTAATAGTTTCAACAATACTTTTGAAGCAAAAAAATTTGGATACAAAGAATTGCACTACCACTATAACATAATATAGCAGAAAGTAAGACAATCATCTCCAACAAACTGTTGAAATTAGCATATACATTTGTAAAACATAAATCTAACAACTTAATTTTATTTGCTGGTTCTGTTTTGCGAAAAGTAAGTTTTTAATTTTGTGTATGTAGTTTTGTGACTTTTACTTTGTACACTGTTTCACTTGTTGTCTATAGGCAGAGGAAGTTCGGTTGCATTCATTGCATTGGTGTGGTTTCTCCCGCATATGTTGTTTGTTGTGCTCCTTGAATGTTAACCGGCCGGTAAAAGTTGCGTCGCAGAATTGACAACTAAACGGTTTTTTACCCAAAATGTGCCGCTCAAGGTCACTAGAATAATGAAAAGCAGCTTGGCATTGCTTACAATTGTTTCTTTGGTTGATTTTCATGAATTTGACTTTTGTGCCTCTTCAGAGTGCATTTACACTTGAAGTATTTTCCACCAATTTTACATGAAAATTTTTTCCCATCAAGATGTATTTGCTTTTGACGATATGTAGTGCTAAATGACTAAGCGCAATTAGAAAAATCACAATGACGGGTTTTCTTTGGAATGAAACATTATGTGTCTTGTAAGGTCTGATTTTTTTAGAAGTCACCTCTCCACAAGTGTTGCACTTATACTGCCTTATTTTGCAATGGGTTACCATATGGTTCCCGAGTCCACTCCTTTTACGAAACTCTCTGCTACATATATAGAGGTCTCTTGTAGTGTGAATCCTCGCGTGTAATACAAACTCATTTCTACTCCTAAACCGAACAAATTCTTGAAAACTGTACACTCATATGTTATCTTATTTGAAAAATTCATTTCCTACATAAAAACGGCACATCTGTTTAAAAAAAATATTTTTCTTGCCTTGTAGAGAAGTCATTTAAATCGTTCAACAATGGCCCTCCTAAGGTATTGTAATGTTAATTCCAAAAATGGAGAAAACGCATTTCATTGCACTGAAAGTAATTCCTCCTACATTTTTTGTTACGCTAAAAAGCGGAGCAAAGTATTTAAGTATTTTTTAATAAATAAAACAAATTCAACAATCTACTTCGGAACTATTGCTCGTTTTCCATTTTAACCTAGTTGGGTTAATAATAGTTCAGTTTAAAATGAAGTCTGTTAAGCACGGTTGACCGTTTTGTAAATTATGGAAATAATAAAGTTAAGCTCATCTGAGCCTGAAATAAATTTGCTTCTTGTACATTGTTTTAAATATTTTGAAAGAGCAAAAAAATGTGTTTAGATTTAGAAGCGTCGTATTTCAGATTTGCAGATTCATGTGTTTTGAGAATGCGGCCTTGTACTGTAGAATTCTCTACAAAAACAAAGATTCTGTAAATATTTTAACAGTGGACACGTGGACTATTAATCTTGGTCCTTTAAAACCCTAATCTACTATAATACACCATCTTGTAATTTACTGTTAGAGGCAAAAAGGACCTAGTGTACCTCTGTCATATGACGTGACAATTTTTGAAAAAAAAAATCAACATCGTATTTGAATGACAAAATCAACAAATCCTGGTTTTGGTGAAACCGAGCACCCACTCCACCCTGCCTTGTTTAAGCGCTCACGGCACCCGATCTCACTCTTAATCCGTAATAGAACGTTTTTTTTTCATTGACTCAGCTTATTATACTTTTCTTATAATTGCAGTCTGATTTAATTTTTAAATTGAAGCTGTATTATCCATTCATGACAAATAGTTTGCCAAAGCTCCTTTGCCAATTTTACAGAAGCAAAGACAGTAAGCACAATTTAACCACAATCCAGTTTCGAAGTGCAAGTATCGGTATGGGTTGCAATACATAAATATTTATGAATGCAATCTATTTATTTTTAAGAAGTACGCTATTTGGGGAGGCACGCACAATTTCCTCACTTTATGCAAGATATTTTTATACAAGCTCGAATGATATTGTCACCTATTCTGTGACGTGTCGGCTGGGGGGACTCAAGGGCAAATGATGGGGTCGACGAACGACAAACGATAGGTCACGACTGTGACAAAATGTACATATAAACCATTTATTTGTACGTCGAATAAATGACTGATGTAGAGGTCAAAACTGGTCTAATATAAGTCGAACAGACTAAGGCAAAAGACAGAGCGAGACTGAGCCTCGAGCAACTGAGGATGACTTCCATTTATAGAAGTCAACTGAAGGTCAAAATGAATAACTAATCTACGTCAAACTACACAAATAAAAATGAGTGTAAATAATCTACGTAATCTAAGTCACGGGTACGGCGTCGGCAAGGTCGTTGATGTTGTGCTCGTGACAAGCAGCGGTCCTTATTTTGAACTCGGTCTCTCGAATTCGGTCGTCGGCTTCGGGGTTCGGTTTAGGGGAACTGCCGTCGTCTTCGGTACCGGTGATTTCCAGGGTTCCAGGGACAGTCGACTGCTCCAGGTTCTGCGGCAACGTTCCATTATCGGCGAGGGGCCCGGTCACGGCGATTCCGTTGACGGGAGGAAGTTAAGTACGGTCGGGTGCTCGAGACATACGGTTCGACTGACGAGTTCTAGTAGTTGGTAGTTCTAGTAGTAGCGTTCAAAATTGTACGAGGTCACGGTTGGAGTCGAACATCCTCTGCGCATCAGTTCTTTTGTGTCTTTTCGACGTTTGTATACTGTCAAACTTTCTTGATTTTTATTCGTCGGTTTCGGTCCCATTAATCGTTCGACCGTCTGACTGACTTCGATAGACAGAACTTCTGGTCACAACAGTCAAATTAACAGAGGTATCTGTCTCTTCTTTGGACGACGAGTTTTTCGACATTTTTGAACAGGTTTTAATGAGTAGTTGGGTGGATGTCACTGGCCTTGGACTTTGTTTTGTGACCGATCTCGTTCGTGGTTTTTTCGACGGGATTATTGACGGTGGAAAGACAGTCATCGACGATTGTTGATCACTTTCCGCTTCTTCGGATGCGTCGATATTTGAGAATTCGGGAGAGTAAGGTTTCGGCGGAGTACCCACTCACCAACTGCAAACTCTGTAGGTGTTCTTTTGGAGTCGAAGCGTTTTTTCTGCTTGATTTTGGCTGCGAGTGTCCTCATATTTGCCTCTTCTTGAGCAGTTTGGAGTCGTTCACGAGTCCTATTCGGCTCGTCCTCGTCGTACTCGTCCGGGATCGTCGGGAAGTGTAAGTCGGCGGGGAAAAGTGGCTCACGTGCGTACAGCATGTAATGAGGGGTTAAGCGAGTCACGTTGTGATGCGTAACAATGTAGGCGAATACGGCCGATTGCACAAAGTCGTCCCAAGCTGGGCCTTGTCGGCGGTTGAATCGTTGAATCTTTGGACAACCAATGATGTATCGGCAGACTGTTTTGACCATTGAGGGCCACCAAAATCTTGATTTGAGTGTAGCCACTGTTCTGTTTAGGCCAAGGTGTCCTCCGGCTGGGTCATCGTGTACGTTTGCAATTGTATCGATCTGGAGTGCAGACGGGACACAGAGGAGCCAAAGTCGACCGAGAGGTTTGTAGTTCGCCTTGTACAGTACTCCTTCTTGTCAGGAGGTATCGTGATGGTTCTTGATTTGTTTCGTCGGAGGTCCACCTTTGTTAAACACTGCCTGGAGTGATTCGACTATGGGCTTCAGCGTAGGGTCTTCCAATTGCTTTTCGGCAATGTCTTTTTGTTCGAGGGAGCAGAGGGGAAATTCGACGTTTTAACTGAGGGTTGGTCGACGGGATTTCTTGAAAGGACAAATGCGTCCTTATGCATCTGTCCACTTTTATACTTGACTGTGAAGTCGTATTGCTGCAAGTAAAGAATCCAGTTGGAGTTTCAATCGTTTGGCTCATGTAACTTTAGAACATCGCAGAGAGAGTGGTGGTCCGTGACAACGTCGAATGGGCGTCCGTGGATGTATGGCCTAAACTTCTTAACGGCGTAGACGACTGCGAGAAGTTCACCTTCGGACGTCGAGTACCTCTGTTCGGCGGGGGAGAGTTTCTTAGACACGTAGGCTATTACTTTTTTTCTTGTCCTCTTGGATTTGGGTCAAAGTGGCTCCGATTCCAAAGCCCGAAGCGTCTGTGTGGATTGATGTCGGGGCTGTTTCGTCGGGATAGGCCAAGACAGGAGCAAAGGTCAACTTTGTTTTGACCTCATTGAAGGCGGCCTGTTGCTCTTCCCTCCATTGGAAGGTTACGTCTTTTTCCGTCAAGTGCGTCAAAGGATCGACGATCGACGAGAATGCCTTTATAAATCGGTAGTCGCCAGCCAGGCCTAGAAAGGAGCGAACGTTTTTTAGTCGACGTTGATGGGAACGGAGTGATCGCTCGTGTCTTGTCATCGGTTACAGAGACTCCGTCCTCCGAAATTATGTGTCCTAGAAATTCGAGGTTGCTTTCGGCAAAGCGGCATTTCGACGGTTTAAGGGTCAATGATGCTGAACTCAAGGCTTGGAAGACAAATTTTCGGCCAATTACGACGATGTCCCGGTACACGAGGATACATTTCCACTTCAAGGAACAGAAAATAGAGTCGACTAGCCTTTGGAATGTGGCTTCCAAGTTGCAAAGGCCGAAAGGGAGTCGGCGAAATTGGAAGAGTCCGTCAGGGGTAATGGCAGCCGCTTTTTCGACGTCATTGGGTTGTACTGAAATCTGGTGATGTCCAGATATCAGATCTAAATTAGTGAAAAACTTAGTGCCTTTTAAGCGGTCGAGCGTGTCGTCCGTGCGGGGGAAAGGGTAAACGTCCTTCTTCGTCAGAAAATTGAGCTTTTTGTAGTCAATACAGAGACGTAGTTGTCCATTTTTTTTCTTTGAGAAAACGACGGGGGAAGACCAGGGCGATCTCGACAGTTCGACAATTCCTGCGTCGACTAATTCGTCCATTTGCCACTTCATCTCGGCTCGTTCAGCTAGAGAGTGACGGTGAGGGTAGCTTCTGATTGGGCGAGCGTCACCCGTATTGATCTTGATCTCAAAAGTCATCTTGTGTTCGGCGAGATTTGTCGTTCCGAGTTCGGCAAGGGAGGCGGCGAAGCATGAACGATAGCGGCTGATGAGGGCAGTGAGATTGCTCATTCGACAGTTGGTCTCCGATTTGAATCTTCAAATCTAAGATGTTTACGGCACTAGACGTGGTCGGCGTATGCTCTTTAGTTGTGCAGGGTTCTGGGTATTGGCCTTGTTCGACAGTGAATTTGGCTAGGATGGGTACTGCTTCGGTAGTTTGTAGAGTACCGAGGGATATTGACTTTACCAAGTGACGATCTGTGGCAGCATTCGTCACAATAACGGTGCTCGTGTTGTTCGACACGGTGACGAGTGCGTGGGGGATGAGAATTGTCTTCTGCTACTGCCGGTGAGCATCTGGTGTGAGCTGGTAGTCGCCGTCCGGTAGGTGTGTGCTGAACTTGACACGAGCTAATGCTCGACAAGGGAGGAGAGTGAATTTACGGCACGTGGCCTTGTTGTCGACGGGGTCATCGTCCTGTTCTAGACAGACACTCTCTCGTTCGGGTTTTGTATGGGAGGCCGTCGTCGTTACTGTGGGTTGTGTGCTAACTGCGTCTTTGGCCGGGCACGCTTTTCTCGACGTTATGATTAGACGAGGGTTTTGAACCCTGGGGGTTGGCGTCTGGTACGATTTTCTTTTCTCCATGAAAAATCTTCGACATTAATGCAGTCGCAAACTCACGCTTTTGCATCATCCAATCCAGGCCGAGCACAACGTCATTCGACAGATTAGGGATAACGTAAATGCGAAACAGGGATCGGACGCCTTCTACTTTATGAACAAACTCCACGTAGGTCTTGATGTGTGTAGCGGTAGGTGAAATGATCGACGGAGTCACTTTCGGCGGGGGGCATTGGCCTCGAACATGTATGGTGCGGGCAATCGACGGGACGATGGCCTCGTTCACGGCGGACACGTTACTGCCATCGTCACACAGGGCAGTGAACCGTTGTCCATCGACGGTTATTTGGATCTTGATTTGAGCAGGGCGGGGTTGGTAGGAGACGTCGAAAGCCCCTCCGTTGATCGTCGTATGTGGGCTATACGGCAGTACTTTCCGTTTTTCGACGGTATGAGCTTGCTTCTTGTTTTCCATATGCGTGTGTCCTTGAGGCTGGTCGACGGTTTGTTTGAACAGTCTCAGTTTCTTGACGGTTCGGCTGGGCTTGTGAACTTCTAGGGTGAATGGCTCTTGATCTTGGTCGACAGCCAGGGACTGGAATCTGTTCTGGGTGATGAGGGGCATTAGGCTAGTGTTCAGCGTCATTTAAGGGTCGAGGTCGTCAGGCTTAATCATGTCCGTTTTTGGGGCTGGTCGTCTTCGGTTCTTTGGCCCCGGTCGGTTGTGTAGACCGGCTGGCCATATCCGTTTCACTAGTCTTGTCCATTGATATCGGTGACCTCTTGGATCTGAACATTGTGTAGCGAGGACTGGGCGGCGGGGGCTTGAGCGGGCGGAGTGGGATTGGTGAGGAAATAGTGGCGGATGTGGCCTTCCTAGTCACAGCTAAAACAAACAGGACGATCGCCGGCGGTCCGGTATTGTCGTGGGTCCCGTCGCATCCTAGTTGGTCGCTCATATGACCATGGTCCACTAGCAGCGGCATTTTTTAACGTTGTCTGTGACGGGGCAGTGCTCCATTCGATTGAGCGCTGCGGTGCGAGGTTCTGCCACGTCACTGTTCTGTCCGGAGGGGGCATGAGCGGTGGGATCATCTGAGGGGCTTGTTGGCCAATCGAAAAGAGCGAAGGGATAGCCGGTGGGGCTGTTCGTCGTCGCGGATAAGCCGGCGGAGCCATTGTTGGCCACTGGGCTTGAGCGACAGTTTGTTGTCCAGGGGATTGAGCGAAGAGTACGTGACCGCTCATTTCCGTTTTTCGCCGGTTAAGAGTCCTTCCAAGGTAGCTGCTGTTCAGCAGATCACAAAAATTCTCGTGAACATCGCCACGGTCTCGCTACGGGCGTACATTAGCGTCAATCTGAGGTCGTCGGGGAGGCCTTCAATTAACTTTTTGACCTTTTCCTTTTCCTCGAGGTACGGTTCCGAGAGAGCAAGGTAACGGCAGCGCTGCGTCACGTATAGCAGTGGGTCGTCACCAATTTTGTATTTTTTTTCGCGCAGGAGTCGACGGGCTTCTTCTTTTTGCGTCTGCTTTAAAAAGAAGGTCGTCATGGCAACGACGCCCTCTTTCCACAGGGCCTTGGGGGCACTTCCGGCGTCGGCAAGTCGCTTTTCGAAAACGTCGTCGCTCGTCAACCACCAAACCTTGGCGCCGCCGTCTAGGAAGCGGTCCAGGTTCTGCAACATCCAGGCTTCGTCTTTTCGACATTCGATAGACGTCATCTCAAACTGGGACAGGTACTTGACCGCGTCCGTAGTACCGTCGTATCGACGAAAGGCCGTTACTGCAATAGAGAGTGAGGCGGCGGGGTCCATGTTGGGCTGGGCCTGTCGACTGTGAGTACGGGGATCAGTGAACTTGTGGTTGATTGGTCGGCGGGGTCGATAACAGTGTTAGTCTGTTCGACTGTAGGTGCTGGGGTCAATGCACTAGACACTGATTTGTCGGCGGTATCGATGGGCTCAATTACTGTAGGGGCTGTGTGGGCTGGGTCGTCGAACTCTGGATGCAGGTTCATTGGCGAGGTACCGGCAACTTCCGCCTTCCTGCCACCGGTCGAGCGAGGTCAAAGTTCGTCGGCTGTATTTGATGGGAACGGTTAAACCTAACGCCGCTCCTAATTCTCAAGAGCTACTGGTGACGCATCGACGGGGGGACTCAAGGGCAATGAGGGGCGGTGTAGCTCCACGGTAAAGTGACCAATGCGATCAAGTGTACAAATAATCTTTTATTTGTACGACAAATAACAAGGTGAACAATAGGTTAACAAAAGCTCAATGACAGTCGAATAGACGCAAGGTAAAGTAAGAGCAGTGAACGTCGACTCACGACCGACTGACCTCGAACAACTACACGAGCACTCCTATTTATAGGCAGTGCTCTACACACGTCGAACAGACAAATGACCTCTAAAAGATAAAAAGAACTGATAAGACTACGACTACGCAGACACATGTCTGCAAATGAATGTGTGAACTAACTAACATAACCTGTTGAAGTCGCGTCCAAGGGGTCGATGACTTCTTGGGCGTGACAATATTACACGAGCAATGTACACAAAAACTCAATTTTTGTGAGTATGGCGAAATATATAGTGTTGAGATAGGAAAATGAATGCTCTCAAATTACGGTAAACCTATGCAAAATAGAGTAAGACTAGGTTATATTTACTAACGCGTATCAATTTATTAAATGAACATGTTTTTAGGGAGTTCCGTTCTCCGCAGAACCCAGCCCCATTCTGCTATATATGTCTAGCAGTCAACTATAATCGGCTAGTTTGAAATATTGCAAAAAATAATATATTTAAAACGCAGTGACTAATGAGTACTGTGGCATAAATTAAACCAATTTTTTGTCTTGTGGTAACAACAAGACTCACTGTGGCCTAATGGTGAGAAATGTTACTATAAATTTGAATATCGCAAGTTCTAGCCCAACCGCTTTCATTTATTAATAAAAATACAATAACAAGAAAAAACAAAAAATATTATTTAAATAATAACAAAAAGAGCGTCGTAGGATAGGAGAACCATAACGTACCAGACCAAAAATTTATTACGCTACAGTTCCATATACTTCACATAATAAAATTTCCTGCAAACTGGCAAAAAAAAACAATTATGGTCAAGAAAAAGAAGGTGGTTGACCGACGGTATTTTGATTATTAAAATTTTGAAGGTTCATAACGTTAATATCCATAATATGTCAAATGTAGTGATGAAATGTAATTCGGAAAATGAGTGAAACAATTTATTGTGTCTGACTCGGTGCCAAAGTTTAAAAAGCAAAAATAATTTTTGGACTTAGTGTCAACAGTGATTTTATGAAATGTGCTCCAAGGTAAATATGTACATTCAAATTTTACTCGTCCTACCTTATATTTTAAACCAAATTACCGACCGCCTACAATAATAGCATTAATGTCAAATTTTGACAATTGATTTTTGTTCAGTTAACTAAATATTCAAAATTCCGCCAAACAAACAATCATGTTTATCTTCACTAACTAAAATTTCTGAGTTGGTATTCAATGATTTGCAAACATACATCGCCGCCAAGCAATATAAAGTTGTAAGTTCTCTGCCTCCATGGTATATAGGAGATTTGCCTGATTTATACAAACAATCCTTTTCCCATCCTCCGTCACTCATTTGCTTAGAAACGATGTTTCTCAATTCGTCATTTAGCTTTGCTTCGTTATACAGATTACTTTTTGTCAACAATCCCAAATTATTTAATGCAAGTATTCGGAGCGCAGAATCTAATGGGTAAGTTGTACCTCCAAGTCTACTCGCCACTGCCTTTGCCAAAGGGCCCTTAAAACGTGCTTGTGCTTTTTCAGAAACAGAAACTGCTCTGGACAAGTAATAGAGGAAACTATCAGGAGACTTGTAGTAGCGTGTTCCGTTTAAGTATTCGTTTGTGGTTAGAAATCGCATGAGGGCATCTTCTGTAGGTTTTGCGGCATCTCCAGTTCCCACGGTGTACAAGAACCGCATACAGTTTGAACTGCAAACAGGGTCAATAATTCCGTGCCTGGTGTCCCTTGGCGGGAAATATAGTTGCTGTTCCCCGGTATCAGGACAAGTATTTGC
>JAQFYP010001696.1:0-14666 GCA_034694865.1 Bilobella braunerae
TTTGGCTGGCCACTGTAGCACCCTGGGTGATCAACGTCTTGAACATTTCCTCAATTGTCTGTTCTGGCTTGTGGGCTGTGGGCGGGTTAGCTTCATTACCAGTTTCCTCAGTAGAGTGCTCGGGCTTGTGGACTTTGGGCGGGTTAGCTTCATCACCAGTTCCGGTCTCCATTTCTTCCGCCGGACGTTTCTTCCCAGTGTCTTTCTGAGGGTCAGGAAGAGCTTGGAAGGAAAGCTTCGATTGTTTCAGTTGAGCAGGGCTTCCTTGGGGTGACCGCGACAGGTTCGGCATCTGGGAGGATAACTGATGGTGTGGTATCTCGCTCTGCTGGATTGAATAGGCCGTGTCACTGTAAACTTGGAATGCAGCGAAATAACAGTACGAAGGGAAGCAGCAGGGTTGAGTTCCGGCTTGGCCGGAATCAGCTTGTGTGGGGGTGCCTTGATTCCCAAAATGTTTGACGGTAGAACACTGCTAGCGCTGGGGAGCGATACGGCACTGGAATTGATTTGACGCTGATTAAATTCAAGAAGTTGGGCGATGGTTATTATTCCTCAAGTTTGACGAGACTTTGGGATTCAGCGATTCGAAGGAGACTGGGAATTCAGCGATTGGTCAGGACTTGGAGCGGTTGTGTGGTGGCCGGGGTGTTGTTGCCTGTTCTCCTGCCGCGGCTCAACTATGGAGCGTACTCTGGTTGGTACTGTTGAGTGTATTCAGGCTGATACTGTGGAGTGTACTCTGGTTGGTATGGTGGAGTGTACTCGGGCTGGTAAGCCGGTTCGTATTCCGGCTCGTACTCGGGCTGATACTTGAGTGCACTTTTGGTATGCGGGAGTGTACTCGGGCAGGGCTGGTAGGCCGGTTTGTATTTCGGTCGGGCTGATACTGTGGAGTGTATTCTTGGTATGCGGGAGTGTACTCGGCTTGATACGCTGGAGTGTACTCCGGTCGGTATTGTGAAGCGTACTATGGCGGATACGGTCCGTGGACTACACAATGGTGTCCGCCACTCCAGAAACAGAGAAAGAGATACGCACCGTTGATTAGCGTATTAGAGCCAAATCGCTGCCGCCGCTGGATTTATTACTTCCCAGAGTTTATATAATTGGCTTCAACGGTGCGTTGACGTGACGTAACACCGTGCTCTTTCCAGCATTTTGAAGTAATCGGTTAATTCCTTGAAGTTAATCCGTTCCAGTTGTTTTAAGTGTTCCACTTTTCTCCAGGTCTTTATGCAGTGTAGATATCAAATCAATTGTTTTGATAAAGTCAGCTGATTAACACCCGAATATAGAGGTCAATGACAAACTAAGTTCTGATTAATTAGTTAAAATAGTTGGTTAATTAGTTGATTAGCCAAACCGAACGTGACCGACCATCGTCCCATTTATTGAAGTTTGACAAAGTTTGATCGCCGACGGATTGAGTATTGGTTTGACGTGACCGGGACAAGTGCAGCGATTGATGATTAGCGTTGTGTAGTGTGTAGCACTGCGGCAGAGTAACTCAATTTTGAAGACAATGTTAAGTGGATTTAGGAAAATGCTTTTTCAATTGTCGTAGGCACCAGGAGTCAATCAAAAGGTGAATGAAATTCAAAATTATATGATATTGAATGAATGAATTAAGAATTCCTGAATTGCAACTTTATGTGGCAAAGGAAGGAAAAAGCCATTGATCAAAAGAGTGACAGACTTATAAGACAACAGAAAAGCGTAGTTGATAGAGTTCAAGTAGGGTTTAGATAGTTTAACAATAGTTGCATGGGGATGCCTGTTTTGCCTAGCAAAGAGCCTACCGGCACTTGCTAAGCAAAACAATGTTTTAGATTATTTTAATTGCTTTGTTGAAAACTTATTGTGAAAATGCCAGTGCATGGAAACTAGATTAGGGTAGGTTATAAAATAGGCTAAAAATCAATGTAACTTTTGAGCCTTTTTCTTTAGTTCAATTCTACCTGCTCGACCGTCAACTTAAAATTAGTAGTAAAATAATTTGCAAAATATTGAAAATAAAATAAAGTAAAAACGGAAAGACTTCGGAAATAAGTTGACGAGAGCTTCTTCTGGAGGAGAAACTTGAGATCGCTTCTTTCTACGTAGGACTTTCCTCGATCAGACACTTTGACCAGAGCGACAGCCAGCCTTAGAGGACTCAAGGACTTTAAGGACTCATTGACTCACAGGTTAAAATACTAACAATTATTGAACACATTATTCGTGCATTGTTGTGCGCTGTGCGCATGCGCGTTGCTGCGCCCGGCCTTGCCGAAGTGGCATGGATTCGGCCGCCCGCTAGCAGGGCATTATGGGATCCAAGGTGCTAAGGGGCAGCGTAGGTTTGTGTACCCCGCCCACGCTGTTGCCCGGTTGGACTTGTCCGCCTCCGGGTTGGACTTGTCCACTGGTCTTTAGCACCACCAAGGGTTTGGATTGTTCCGCCCTTCGGTTGGGACTTACAAGGTACCGCCCTTACGGATTTGGGACCTGCAAGTACCGCCACTGCCTTCCCAGGGTCCCCCTGTCCTTTAACACCTTTTTTGAATGCTGACCTTCAAGGGTCAATTTAAGTTCAGTCGATCTCTAGATGTAGTTTAAGTGTTCAAATACTGCGCAGCATCTACGCGGAATAGGGGGCCTCTTAAGGGCCTGACCTGTGACCTGTGTGGATGTAACATTTCCAAATAGTGCCCCAGTCCCAAATAAGACCCCATCTCCCTATTAGTGCCCCACCCCTAGCGGTCGAAAATTGAAATAGTGCCCCATCCCAAATAGTACCCCATGGGGTATTAAAAGGGATTCCGCCTGACATGGACATACCAAATTCCAGATGCAAAACTTGGTGGAAGTTAACGCACAGATTGGGTTTATATTTAAACCAACTGGTTAATTGCTTTAAAGTTAACTGCCTTGCGATATTTGTGATTTCAATCTTGATTTCAGCCATAAGTTTTCTTATTCTTGTTTTGAAAATAATTTAGTCAAACATACAAATTACATTCAATTCTAACTGAATCAGAGACGCTTAAGAGTCGACCGGAATTACATAAAACATGTAAAACGTGTAAAAATGCGTGAATAAAACCATAAAGTGTCCTAAATAGAATCCATTTGTTGTAATTTAAATAAATAGTACACCATTTCAAATAGAAACCCAGTCTCTAATAGTACCCCACCCCCTTGGGGTCCCGAAACAAATAGTACCCCGGGGTACTATTTGGAAATCCACTAAATAGAAATTGACCTTTAAATGTCATTTTGATTTCAAGGGGTCAGTTTGGGGTAATTGGGGGGCTACGGAGAAAAGTGCTGTATACAAATATTGTTTATGAGCGGAACATCTTTTGTAGAGGTTATTTTTCGTGTTGTCATAGAATGATATCATTAAACTTGACTTTTGACCCCCGAGAGTGTCACTTGGGGTCAAACAAAAACAAATCTACGTCGGAACTCAAGGAACTCATTTCTGAAAATAAATTTGAAATGTTGAGTTGTTCCTGAGATTTAAAAAATGAGATTTAAATGTGCTTCCCTTTCTCTTTTCTTTCTCTGGTACGCAGGACGAGGATTTGGAACATGTGATTTGGCTTTCCTTAGGCCTCGAGGGAATTCTAAAGACTGATCATGATGTTCACAACAGTATGCAAATGAACTCATTTTTAGCCATATCCCGACCCCCTCGTTCACATGTTGACCACCCGCTAAGCTTGTATTCTATAAAAGATGACTTAGAAATGCCTAAGGTGGTGAGGGTTAGGCTGTTTGCATATTCTGAAAAAGAATGATAAATTTCAGAAAGATCAGGAATTTTTTAAAAAACTTTTGCTTCACACCCCTAGCACTCTAGATGGGCACCCAGTTGTACTTTTTTGAGAACACACTTTGCTGTTAAGTTTAAGGACGCCTGCACGAGAAAATAATCAAGAACTGCCTAATTAGTGTGCGTTGTGCGAAACTGTTAGTAACAGCACCCGCCGCCAGCCGACGCACCGATGGTGTAAGCGACCAAAGTTTTACGCCATTGTATTTAACCATCCATAATGAGTTTCCTATTCTAATACCTAGTCAATTCTTGCTCGTCGGGACCTATGCAGTTTGGTAGCTCAAAGGGTCATAAAAATATACTAGTAGGAAATATCTGCTAATTGAAATTTAGCGGAGATACTCAAATTTGAACTGTGGAAGTTACGTAAAGAGAGTAAAGGTCAAGGTAACCCATCATCTCTTGCACAACTCACTTTCTCTTTTCTCAACTCAAGATTGAGCAAAAGAGGAAAAACTATGTGAAAGAGAAATCCAGAAGCAGGATTCTTCCTATCTCTCTCTTGCAATTCCAAACTCCGAAAATTTGAATATCTCCGCCAATTTTCAATTGGCAGAAATTTCCCATTGGGTAATTTTTTAGGATTCTTTGGCCTACCAAACTGCACGGGTCCCGTCGTGAAACACAGGGGACATCAGAAAATATCTCTTTTAAGATAAATTAGCTTAGCAAGGATTGGTGGGACTTTTTATAATTCCACCAATCAAGTAGCAAGCCAGTAATGTTTCAGGGAGATTTAAAGTTTCCGCGCCGATAACAAATTGCGCAAAATTCAAGTCAGTGGTTTCTATTTCGTTTTTGTTTACAACCAAAATCGACTTTTTTAAAGTGGTCCAACGAAGGTGCACCTAGAAAATCGTAGGGATGACGTAGAAAGTCAATAAGTCTTCGAGCCTATTACTATTCAGACTAATCAAACGATGTCCAAGTTAATATCTCTCAATTATAATCATGAATAATTACGTTTTTGAATGCAATAAAATAGTAGAGGGGATGCCAAGTCCAGGGAGTCCTCATTTGACCTTGTACGTTATTCCAGCGCTGAGTTAGGTTCACCGGCGTTGGACCATTTTTAGCCGCAAGTCGCCTATCCCCGTTTCTACGGGCCCGTTCCGTAGAAACGGGGATAAGCTTCTCCCGTTCTTGTCAATGCTATGCTGAATTTTTATAGAACGAATATTAAAATATTTTTTCTAATACTCTACTTCTCTACTGCTACGACTATAATGTATAAAGACAAGTAGACCTACGTGCCACCCTAACCATCTCCTGCAAAAAAATCCCTGCCTAGCAATTACAATTAGCTTACTTTCAATGGCTTTAGGTACTAAAATCTAGCAAAACGCAAAAACTAACGAAGATACTTTTTGCCAATAAGGCTGTTGTTAAGATTAGGTATAACTTATTAGGATAAAAATTGAGAAAAGTAACTGGAATGAAAAATGAGATAATAATAATCATTGGCAATATATCACACATATCAAACCAAATATAGGCCATAAACAATAAGGGATCACACTAGCACAGCCACCGCTGCGCATCAGATAGAGTCAAAGCAAACAATATCTTTGTTTAAATTTCCTTATTCAACTATAACTTGCCCCTTTTATTTTATTCAGCTTTTTTCTCAGAGTAGTATGTAATTTTAAATGGGATAGTTCTTATCATTATCATTTTCTTTTCTTAAAAACTAGGCATCTTCAATTCGTAGAAGTGTATTATAGGTTTTGTTTTAGTCCTTCAGACAGAGTTTGGCGGAAGTTAAAGGAGCCGAAACTTCAGGAAATATAAATTAACTTACAACTCTCTTATTATTATGAAGTAAAGTTTGATTTTTGGTTCCTCCTTTCTAAAGACGAGTTTGTTTGGCTAGTCCTAAGTAGGAGCAATACTACATTATACTTCTAAGCAGACTTGTTCAACCCTAAAGTAGTAGAGTGCTGGAATGTTGGTTGATGGCCCCTTGAATTCCAAAAACACTCTACACCCAATAATCTGTTTCAATCCAATGATTATACTATATTTCTAATGTCTAATGTATTGTGACTAGTTTTCTTCCGCTACTTAGTTGACAGTTTTGCCACGGTATATTCATTTGGTTAAGGCTTGGACAGTGGATGTCACTGTCCAAACCTTTCACAATTCAGAAGTCGATCCTGGTTAGCATACATGTATGCTAATTAGTCCTTATCCGTTCACATCCTTACCGACTCCCATACATGTTGAAGGCGGGAATGTGAAAAAAAGCTCATTTACCTTTACTTTGATTGTAAGGTTTCTATTATTGATAAAATATTGCTGATTTGCATTCCCAACATATTCTAAGCGTTAGTGTTCTGTATATTTCTGTTAGTTTTCTGTGTACATCTAAAACTACCCAATATAAATAATTTTAAAACATGGCTTGTCCGTTTATAGCGCTAAATGAAATATTGGTGGCCTTTTGTGCGACCATCTTGGCCACTTACATAGAGAAGTACCACCATAAAAAATAGCGCGTTTTTATAAATAATACGGACATCATTTTCTCATGGTCAATGCTGGAGAACTAATCAAAACATATTTTTTAAACAATATCAGCTTTGCTATTCAGTTGATAATTTTCTTCTGCCAATTATTCTTTGTCAAAACGTTGGGAAAATGATGAATGGTAAATGGAAAAAGAAATTAGTAGGTACCTCTATTATTTTTTATATTCTCTACTTCTACGGCTTCAGCAAATGTATGAAGAAATGTAGGGCTACGTGCTACTTGAGCCATTCCACGCGAAGCATTCCCTACCCAGCAATTTCTCCTACCTTACTTTCAATGGTGTTGTGTATTAAACAAAAAATCTATCAGGCTGCTCAAGAATGTATCAATTAGCTTTAAAAATTTGTGTATTTTTACCCTAGCCAGATTGTGGGTCTAAATCGCGCAGTCCCAAGCAAAAACATTTTTGACAACCTTCTCTATTTAGTTCTTTTCTCTAAATTGGACCTGTGTATTTCCGTATCTTTGAGACTATGCCACACAAGAAAAAGATTTGAATGTGTAATTAGGTTTTTTTTAGGCCTCGTGGGAATTCTAAAGACTAATGTACATACAGACTAGATTCACAATTGCAATTGTACGGCAGGAAAATTTCCCTTAAAAATTTTGGGTCATTAATTTGTGCCAATATACGTGCTTTTCTTCCTTATATGAATGGTTACCATGTGCGGTGTTCCTCTAGGTTACCTCCAGTGTCTGGGTCATACTGCTTCTTAAAATTTCTCAAATCACTTTTCAAAAGATAGCGTATTTTCTAATCAATCAGTTAATCAATCAGTATGATTCTGTAACATAGGCAATCCCTAGGCAGGCATTCAAATTCAAAAACTGAGCAGAAAGTAGAACATTGCACAGCACAGTACAATTTAGTAACCTAAGTTAATAATCTGAAATTTTGTGTCTTGAAGAAATGCTTTCTTATTTTTTATTTAATATTTTTCAGTATACAAAGCATTCCTCGTAAATGTCTTGTAAAAATTCTCGATAGTGAATGAAAGAAGACAAAGTTACCTAAATTATTTTGTTAATATTCTCCCCCTCTCCTGCTTCAACAAAAATGAATGGAGACAAGTAGACCTACGTGCTACCGGAGCCATACCGTGCCAGAAAATTCCCTGCTAGCAATTTCAATTAGCTTGCTTTCAATGGCTTTAGGTACTAAAATATAGCAGAGTATGCTAGCATGCAAGATGCTGCACGTTTGAAGACACTTTTTGTCAATAGCGGAGTTGTGAGCTGGGGGAGCCTATTGGGATAAATATTGGAAAAAGTAACTTGATTGAAACATGAGATATACAAACATTGTTGTTTTAGTAAATTGTTGTAGTAGTCTCCATTCCAGTTTTTGTGTACTTTGCTGTAATGGGGGACTCCCTACTACTAACTTCTCCCAAACTACTTTGCCTCTGATCTGTGTATCGCCGTAGGTTTTCGATTTTGCAGATCGTCCATAAGAACATGAAATGAGTGATAAAGCAATCCTAAGGCCTCGAGATAAATTCATCTTAGTATGCATGTAACAGTATGAAAATGAGCTCCTTCCCAACCAAATTGTCACGGGCTACTGGTGACGTAACGACTGGGGGTCTCAAGGGCAATAAGGGGATGGTGTAGCTCAACGGTAGAGTGACCAAAGCGATCAAGTGTACAAATAATCTTTATTTCTACGACAATAACAAGGTGAACAAAAGGTCAATGACATGTCGACAAAAATTACGAGTGACAAGGTGACGGTCAAATGTCGACTAAACCAAGACTGATCTCGAATGAACTGAATGCCACTGCTATTTCTCGCAGTGGTCGCAACAAGGTCGAACAGACCAATCAACTCTGACAACAAGACAAACTGATAAACTGATAAGGACTCAACTAAACAGACACACGTCTGCAAATATGTGTCACTATACTACATACTACAAATATGCTACATACCCTATTGGTGTACGACCCGCGTCCACGGTGTCGACTGGGTCGTTGGCATCGTGGTCGTGACAATATCCTTATCCTATTCTTAGAATGCTGACTAGCCGCTAAGCTAATAAGTAAAATCAAGCGCATTTTTCCTTACATGAATATGATTACCATGCCTGAGCTACCTCCACGTTAAATCCAATACCAAGCTCGGTAAACCCAGACTACTAGGTTACTGTATGGCTAAGTTTTTATTTTTTTATTAGCGTAAAGTTTAGGCTTACTTGTTATTTGAATAAAATTGCCATTTGCACTTTAATTTATATGGTAATTTTATTTATTTTTGGTCTTTTATTTTATCTCTTCACTCTGCAGCACCTATTACTCGATAGAATCAATTTTAGGTGATTTTCTTCTGTCTTATTACAATTTATCACTGCAGCATATGTCTCAAGTAATGTTGGAAGACTTTTTTGTTCTCGACAATGTTCGAGAACTGTTGAAATATAAAAATTAAAAAAAATTGTTCTCTATCTAATACTTATTATTAGTAATTTTCCGTTCAATGAATTGTATATCCCGACGTAGTGCTTTTTTATCGTTAAAAATGGGTATTGCTTGTGTTTTGTTTATGTTTATGCAAACCATGTTTACCTGTGTTATGATCATAAACATCCCGCTCATTACAATAGCCTTATCTGGCATAGGAGAATGTTGTCGAGGGTAGGGACGCAGAGTTTAACTCAACCTAATTTACAATTCGTGTCCCAATAACTCATTTCAATGGTCTTTTCATCTCACACTGCTCTCAGAAAAAAGTTAGATAACTTCCCCACCCCCAGTGGTAAAATCCAACTCCGCTGACTGGAATAAAAGTATAAATACTTAACACAAGATAGTATCGAAGATATAGTTTCACTACGTTGTGTTCTACCAATACCAACTTTCTCTAATTCTGACATCAATTCTCAAGATATGGGCTATACCAAGAGAATTATTGCCTTGATCTTCTTTCTTCACATCTTCTTTACGCAAACCAAGGTAAACACAAACAAATAAGCATTTAAACAAGTCACAAACACTGAAAAAATCAGTATACTAATATTACAAGCACTGTTCCCTTATTAGATTGATAGAGGCAAATCAACCGCAAATTGTTGTTTAATTGGGCTAATTCCAACAAAAGTCTAATTCCTTGACTAGTGGTGTGTGTGCTTTAGCTATTCAAACGTGGGTTCGAATCTCCGGATCAGCCACAAGCCTTTACTATTGGTTTTCCCTTTAAGGGATTCAATAGCTTCTGAACTTGTGTATGCCTGTATCCCCGTGATTAAACTGCACTATGAAAGGATATGGTAATATGTAGTAGGTTTCCCAGTAGCCTTGAGATAATTCTGAAGAGTACCAGAATTTGCATAGAGTCACCTGCGGATATCAGGACAAAAACTATAGCTGTACCTCACGTGATACTATTATCGTTCTTTTGTGGGCTAAGCCACTAAAACAGTTTAATATTACGAATAGTCTGTAGTGCCTGCTTGATGACAAAATCTATGACAATGAGCTCCTTCTCTAACGTATCTCTAATCTCTAGCCTTTTTTTTACATGTTGACCTAAGCTTTGTGGGAATTATCCACCGTGATTGCCTTTCTTTTTATAGCCGTACTTTGCTGCTAGTACTTAATGTTGCACAAAATGTCTCTTCCACAATTACTTCTCTAACAGCTACATAGATGGGCATTTCAAATGCAAAAATTTGATTTTCAATGAGAAAAAATATCCTAATTATCCTAATAAAGTATCGGGAACAATCCTTTGCTCTTATGTTTGACCCTTGACTCCCCTTACTATCTAGATCACCCCCTATTCGGGTTTTGAGTTTGTGTCAAAAAACTTCTTTTTTTTATCTTTTTAACCAATTACTACAGGCTTGTTTAACACTATTTTTTCATATAAACTTGACAATTTTACTTGAACTATCTTCTTCACTTTCTTTTAAAGGGCTCGTGCGATCTTTTGGTGAAAACTGTAACGTGTTCAGGCTATGACATATTGGACTTGAGCTCAGCACTCTCACGAATCAAAGGTTCAGCAACTGAACTCATAGTAAAGAACACAGCGCTTGTCGATCTTCAGGCTGATACCATCACGGGAGTATACGATGTGCTATTGATGTATGACAACAAAGAGTTGACAAGTTTATGTATTGACCCATTGACTTTTCCGACGTCCATTTCTTCGGTGACAGAATTGGCCATTGTGCTTAGCCCAAAATTGGGCAACAGAGTCTGGGGGTTTGTGTCAAAAATGTCTGAGCTGAGAA
The DNA here is from genome assembly GCA_034694865.1 of Bilobella braunerae. Lineage (NCBI taxonomy): Eukaryota > Metazoa > Arthropoda > Collembola > Poduromorpha > Neanuridae > Bilobella > Bilobella braunerae. Next base: position 10,594 of record JAQFYP010001696.1, read on the forward strand.
AACTCAATTTGGAAAATGTGGGTCTCACAAGCGTTCCTGCCGATGCCTTTAGTGAAATTGCTTTTATTAGCGCTATTACGCTTTCGTTTAATGACATAACGACGTTTGAAGCGTCGCTGTCGCAACTAAATTTGGAGGTATTGGACCTTTCGTTCAACAAACTCCACAACAACTCCTTTTCCAACAACGTTTTCAAAGATGTAGGGAGCATAAAAGAGGTGATTTTGACTCAGAACCCAAAAATGACGCAACTCAAAGAGACGCAATTCAAAGGGCTCTTGGACGCGGGAACAAAGGTTGTTGTAGGGAGAGGCCCTTCTGGTGGTGACAACTACATGGAGTGCTCAATTAGCACGCACTGGCTTTGCAATAAAAAGAAAAGAGGAGGAGGAGGATTTAAGTACGAAAAACAGGTGATTGGATATAATTGCGCTGACACAAACCCACAATATAAGACGATATTCGAGTTCTGCGTGTTCTGCGACAACTTCAATAATCGTCAGAACTACTACAGTACTCCAACTCCTACTGAGCAAATGTCGCATATGCATTCACAGATGGTTGACCGTTAACAGCACAACAGTACCTGAATCACTGGCAGCGTTCTCTCAGTAATTTAATAAAAGTATACGTTTAAAAATTTTGAAAAATGAAACTTTAGAAGTCAGAAGCTTTAGGTTATAAAGAATTTGCAAATGTTAGGATTTTAAAATTTTTTTTCCCAATCTTGTCAAAAATAGCTTGAAAAAGTGAAAATAAATTCGGTATATAGTTTTTTAGAGAATTGAAAACTTTGTTTGAATTTTTTAAATAAGTTGCAAATCACGTCATATATTTCATTTTTATTTAAATTAAAAAAAAGTAAAACATTTTGAATATGAAATTAAGCGGCTCATCTGAGGAGGCTTGCGTGGGCTTTAATAGCGGTAATGCGACAGTGGCCAACGGTTTTGTTGGGCCAGGAGTCCTCTGGGACACCGCTGCAGTTCTGTACCGTGTGAGTCACGTGACGGTTGATTCTCTTAGGAAGATGTCGCTTCACCGTGTCCAGTTCCAACGCCTGGTCACAACCAATGACCTACCTTTCGAGTGGTAGGAAGAACGGACCAAAGAGCGTGGAGCGGCGACATCAGACTTAATTTCGCTGTAGAAAATGGGTACGACACTGCTACAGAAGGACAGCATGTATAACTGAATAAAATAGCAACCGATGCAGTTAGAATAAAAACGAAAGTCTCTTATTTTGCTCCCTTCAAACGTTACTAAACCGCTAAAATATTTTCAAAGCTACTGGTGACGTAACGACTAGGGGGATTGAAGGGCAATTGAGAGGGCGGTGTAGCTCAACGGTAGTAACCAACGCGATCAAGTGTACAAATAATCTTTATTTGTACAATAACTGGTGATGAAGAAAAGTCAATGTAACGTTGAATAAACTAGGGACGGAGTGACAGAGTTAAGAAAAGGTCTGACCAAAGGCAGACTGAGCCCCGAGGAATTGTGCGTCACCCTTATGTTTTCGTCATGTCTGTCCGTCCGTCCGTCCGTCAGTCCGAGTAACGCGATTATCTCAGGAATTTCACAACAACATTCACATACACATACACAACAATTTTCAAACAAAAGTTGTTCCTGTTGTTTAAGGGAACAACATTTGAGTAAGACACTTTTCTGTGGCCCTGCAACGACCTCCAAAATAACCCCTTGACCTCAAAATGACCTTTCAAGGTGAAACCCTACTTTTGGATGAAACGAAAAGTTATGCTAGTTTAAATGACCCCAAAGCCTCATTTTGCCCGGAAATGACGCCTTGACTTCCAAATGACCTTTCAAGGTCAAACTTTACTTTTGCATGAAACAAAAAGTTATGAGATACAGTGCTCCCAGGAAATATAAAACCACCCCTTAATCGGACGATTTTTGGAAATTATCCTATAATTTGAAAATTATATATTTTGCAACAATAATTTTGTTCGTTTGAAGCATAATGAGTCCAAGTTTGTGAAAATCGGGGGGCTGGTTCAAGAGTTATTGCAAAAAGGCCCGACACGGGCTCCAAATAATTATAAGACCAGGGACTTTCTCCAGCCAAAATCCCCTATTTCGGGATGATGCTGTAAAGAGGTAGCTCCTAGGAAAGTGACTTCAAAAATCACTTATACCAGAAAAATAACTTTTTTTATGTAAAACATGTAGGTTTTATGTAGTGGAAAGTGGCCTAATGTAAATCAAGTGGGGTCATTTACCTTTATGGCAAATACTCAGCGTTCTTAAAAACCGGTGAAAGCATTTAGGAATTTTAGTAAAAACTTTTGTTTTTACATAATAAGAAGTAATTTTTTTTTGGTATGAGTGATTCTTAAAGTTACTTTCCTAGGAGCTACCTTATTACAGTGTCATCTTCGAGATAGGACTTTCTCCAGCAAAAAAGTCCTGGTCTTATTATTATTCAATTCAAGTTTATTTGATTTAGGCTCACCCATATCAACATGCACATACTCGTTCAATAATTCGTAATGCTAACTTATCTTTAGTTTAAGATCAAATAAATTAAATAAATTACATTAATAGCTGTGCATAGCTTAAGTCCACTTAAGTACTATTAAAATTAGAAGACGATAAGGTCACATTGGTTTAAAATTATTCAGTAAAAACCGGAAAGAATAATGGTTAAATTGAAGTGTTTGATCACAACAGTATGTATACAGAGTTAAGAGAGCAGGGCTTAAGAAGCAGAATCCAAAACCAGTGCGCTATTGCCCTTGCAGAGTCGTAGGAACTGTTTGGCTTTGTTAGAGCGGCGTCCTATGCAGTGACTCTCAAAAGAGCGGCAAACGCATGAGGAAACCACATTCAGAGCACGCTGCTTAGGACAAATACAAACTGGGGTAACGTATAAGCAACAGTAACTTACTGGAACAAAATAAACACGGGTTAGTCGAAGTTATTAAAATTCAAAGTTAAGATTAAATTTTGAAATTCATAAGTCAGCGTCGGAATTGGAATCAGTTTATCCTTCTTTCGAGTTACTCCTTATGGTATAGTCCCACCACTTGATTGAGGAAGACAAGAAAGTTTCCTGTATGTGGAATTGTCGGCTGGGAAGCTTGTCAGGGAGTCGACCAGTAGTTCAATGGCGGACTTGGAGTCGGTGTGTGTTGACTGTTGACTTACAGTCAACATCTTGGAAGGCTCCTAGGTTTACCCAGGTCCCGTTGTTCCGAAGGAAATTACTGGATAGCCTTAGTTGGGCGATTCTGGTCACAGCGTATTTTGGAAGGTTGCTGGTTAAGTAGAACTTCCCGGCATAGGATCCTCTTGTTAAACTATGGTAGTGCGGGATAGTGGATGAGTTTTTTGCTCTTTCCAGATCCATCTGCCCCAGGTTGCTCCTCAGTTTGGCGAGGAAAATCTTCTTATTCAAAGAGGCGATGCTGTAGGAGTTTTGCAACCACACCCATTCCATACCCACGGATTTGAGGAGAGTCTTCAATTGCGTGCACCAATTACCGTTCTCTTCAAGATTACCTTTGAATGATGCTTTCCTCATGTCATCGTAAGCGGCCCGAGCTAGATCATTTTCTGTGTTTTTTTTTCTCTTAGAAGTCTGCACCATTGGCTGTAGTGCAACTTTGCCACCTCATATTTGATATGTGGTACTCCAGTTTCCAATCTGACAAAGTACCTTGGAGAACAGATTGGGATGCCCACTGCATTCTTGAGATATCTTTGTTGCACCTTTTCCAGGCTCTCACAATGTTCCAATCCCCATATACCAGCACCGTGTAGAGTGGTTGAGTGCAAGATAGACTGTAGTAGCTTCTTGACAGTGTCTAAAAAGAAATTTCTTGGGAACCTGAGTGTGTTTCTTAGAGCAGCCGCTGCTGCATGTCCTTTCACTATGGCCTTGGTGTTCCCTATAGTTTCCGTTTGAAGAAAGAGTCACCCCCAGATATGTGTATATGTATGTTTATGAGAGGGAGAGGGAGAATAGAGGCTAGAATGGCATATTTCGGTCACTCTTAGAAAAACAGCGTTAATTTCTCGGGATAACCCTCTGCGTTTCCCGTTTA
>JAQFYP010001697.1:0-14655 GCA_034694865.1 Bilobella braunerae
TCCAGACACGAGGTCGTGAACCGTGTCACAGTTGGCCGCGGTGTCAGCGTTCGTCACCCGTGAAATAAAAAAACCGTTTCAATCACAGTGAAAGAATCGCGAATCATGATCGAGTCAAGAAATGCCGCGAGTAGGAATCTTTTTTGAGGACCGGAAATTCCAGAACATTGGGCACACCGTGCAGAAACTAACTCAAGTCGAAACCGTTCGAAATCGTCGTGGGTTCAATTTTTCACGGCCCACGGTCCTTCCGTCAACGCCGCCACGGTTTCCGCACGGTTCATTGTCCAGATGAGTTCGGAGAGGAACCTCGCTTCAAAAATTTCCGCCTACTCACGAGAGGTCGTGTCCATGTCAACTTTCGCAGAGTAGCGAACGGTGACGCAGGACGCTCGGACACGGTGGGTTCCTTCACAGAGTGGGCACCGTGGAAAACCGCCACGGTGATGTTGCCATTGTCGCATCCTAGCAAACCGCGCAATGAGAACGTGACCGAAGAGTGTCGAAGGCGTGCATGAACGAAGGGACTTTTATTAACTTCAGTGGTTTGTATTAGGTTTTTAATTTAATTAGTTAAGGGCTTTGTTTGGATGTTTTTTTTTGGTATTCTTTTTGCAAATGAGAAAAATCTAAAAAAAAAAAAAAACTGTACTAGGTTTCGAACCCTTACCCATGCGTCATTGAGTCGGAGACTCACACCACTGGCCCCTCATACACCGTATATTTTTTAGCAGAAAAAATCCCCGCATAAAAGAATACGGCTTTTATGAAGCATGGTATTGAATTAAACAATTGCTTTAATTATCAAAGACAAGTTTGTATTGTCCAGATCAATTGCTAGACAGACAGGCGCCGAGGGGCGTGGCTTAGCAGGAGAGAGCCAATCAGATTCACTTTCCCGCTCATTATCATTCTGACTCTCGACGGGAATACTCACATCCGCTGGACAGCTCCCAATTTCATTTTCATTCACTTTACCCTAGCGATTGACCTTTTGACCTTTCGATGGAGAAGGCTGTTGACCTCTGGCCAAGGATGACCCGTGACCTTGAAAGGTCAGATGAATGATGAGATGACGAGGGTGGTTGTGAGTCGGATGCGAAATGCCCTCCTCAATTCCTGTCTGACCTCAAGCACTCGGGTCAATGACTTCACCGTGGATTCGCCCAAGCCCTGTGACACCAACGTGACTCAGTACCTTGACCTTTGACCTTGGCCTGCACTTGTGCTCGTAGGTTGCGCAACACTTAATAGGTCATTGACCTCTGACATTTGTCGGAGGAGAGTCGGGAGCAGGAGCCAAGGTTGTCGCAAGTGCTGACGCAGAGGTCATGCTCATCATGACCTTTGCCCTCGTCCTGCGCCAAGTGACGCAAAAAAGTCCAAATTATAAGTCCCCAAATAAATTGCATCACAAGGACCAAGCGTTCAAATCAGTTTTCGAACAATTTAGAAAAGCAGAATCATTGTTTCAAACAAGTTTAGAACTGCGAATTTGGTTCGAATAAAAAGTTGGCGTCATTTTCATGTCATTGACCTCTTTTCAAAGTGGAAAAGGTGGAAAAGTATGGTGTCACTCCAAAGTTCATTGACCTCTTTCTTTGTAAGGTGGAAAGGTTTGGCCTCACTCAAAGGCCATTGACCTCTTTCATTTAAGGTACCAAGTTTGACTTCAGTCGAAGGTCATTGACCTCTTTCATTTAAGGTGCAAAAATTTAGTTTCACTCCAAAGTTCATTCATTGACCTGTTTTCTTTGTAAGGTGCAAAAGCGTAAGGTCATTGACCTCTTTCATTTATGGTGCCAAGTTTCAGTTCATTGGAAGGTCATTGACCTCTTTCGTTTAAGGTGCAAAAGGTTAGTTTAACTTCAAAGTTCATTGACCTGTTGTCTTAGTAAGGTGAAAAAGCTTGGCCACACTCAAAGGTCATTGACCTCTTTCATTTATGGTGCCAAGTTTGACTTCATTGGAAAGTCATTGACCTCTTCTTTGTAAGGAGTTCATTGGAAGGTCATTGACTTCTTTCATTTAAGGTGCAAAAGTTTAGTTTCACTTTAAAGTTCATTTACCTTTTCTTTGCAAGGTGCAAAAGCTTGGCCATACTCAAAGGTCATTGACCTCTTTCATTTATGGTGTCAGGTTTGACTTCATTGGAAGGTCATTGACCTCTTTCATTTAAGGTTCAAAAGTTTAGTTTCACTTCAAAATTCATTGACCTCTTTTCTTTGTAAGGTGCAAAAGCTTGGCCAACTCAATGGTCATTTGGCCTCTTATTTTATGCTGCCAGCTTTGGCTTCATTGACAGGTCATTGACGTCTTTTATTTTACTGTAATTTTAAGGTGCAAAAGTTGAGTATCAAAGGTCATGGACCAATTCCTTCCATATTGTCAAAGCTTGGTTTCAAATTTTGAATTCTCCGCAATTTCAATTTTTTGTTACTGCTTTTTTAAGGTCATTGCTCCGTTTCATTTTCTGTGATAGATTTGTTGTCTCAAAGGTCAATGTCCTTTCACGTTGAGCCAAGGCTAAAATTGAGGTCATTGACTCATTCTTCGACGTTTTTGTTCTTTTAGACGACTGCTTCACGGCGCACGGTTTGACTTGCGTCGGGGGGAAGCGCAAGTGTTCGGTTTGGAAGACCTGGAGAAAGCACAAATGGCGTGACACCCCCGGACGTGACCAGGTGCGGTGCGAGGGTGAAACCCATAAGTTGACATGATTCAGTTGGCCAAGACCTTGGTGGGACCTTGTCGCGCCTGTCACCACCAAATACTTCCTAGCACGTGTCACACCGTTCGGTCGCTCAACACCATCTGCACCTCCTAATCACAATGAAGTAGCCGTGCTTAATTGTCTATTTTGTTGGTTCTAGGTATAACTGTCTCTAGACACAATTCTTCTAGATATTAGTAAGTAGCGTAGTAGCTACTTTATGAGAATGCTCTGTCTGTCTGTCCGTCCGTCCGTCTGATTCCGCAATAACTCTCCAACGCATTGACTTTTTCCAAATCTGTTTGCGGGATAATATTGTAGGGGTCAAGAGTGAGGTCAAATTCGAAGATGGGTCATGGGGTCTGCCCCTTTTCCGCTTATTTCGATGACCCACTAATGACCCCAAAATTGAGAAATCGGATTTTTCTTTTCACTGCTAGTTTTGTCGTAAAATAAAGTAATTATTGTTTTAGTCATGTTGGGTCACAAGGTTCACCCTCATGTTGATGACGAAAAAAAAAACGAAAAATTGGATTTTTCGGGTTTTTTGCTAATTTTGCATGAAACGAAAATTTGATGCTTTCAACGACCTATGTGACTCACGACCCCCGTGTCAGTTACAATACGCTTCTTGGTTTACGTACGTTTGCAACGGCTTATTGGCTCAAAGTAGTATACACTCCCGATATTTGTCCTCTAGATATTTTCATTAGACGTCATAGCTACCATCATTTCAGCCTAGTCTTGAATAAGGTTCAATCCCTCCCTACTCCCAAAGAGGCTCAACCAACATCCTTTTCCTTAACTTACACGTATCCGACACAAATAATTTTAGGCAGTTTTGTTAGCCAGTTGCTAAAAAATTATGTTAGGTTTAAACTAGGTTATTGACTTTGGAAAGTCTAAAGTTATTAATTTTGTAAAGTTGTTAATTCGGATATCGGTGACTTGCGGCTAGTTATGAAATTTTATTGTTTGTTTTTGCGTGTCGCTAGGTTCCTTTGTTGTACCTTTCTGGTATCCTGGATCCATATTCAGTATTTTGTGAAGTTTACTTGCACCACAATGTCATTTGCAAAGGATGTTTTGACTCAAAAGTTTACTTCCAATTTCAAACTTCGTATTAGAAGTCTGAAGTTCTAGGATGACAACTATTTCCATTTGGAAGTTAATTATGGAACGAACCCTAAAATCTTACTGTCAGCAGGTTTGCATCCGTTGCACTCACAACTTGTGACTATCGAATTTTGTTCTCAGGAGTTTCTCAATTTTCCCCGTTAACTCGGCGCCTGACACGCCATCGGTAGTGCAATATTGCTTTAGCTAACCATTGAGCACATAATTTTTAGCTGCAAATTTCTCGTCCGTTGCACAATCTGCACCTTGTTTACTTGTACTATTGCACGTATTGCACTATTGTGTAGCAGGAGTTCTGACAAAAACTTCCTGAATGCCAACGCACTCAAAGTCCCCCATGTCAGTTATTGTAATGCTTTGACACGGTCCTTGACAACGTTGAAAACCGTAGCACCGTTCCCACCGTGGCCGGAACAAGGCTGGTGCAATTGCGACTAAATACATGATAGATAAACAGTCCTTCCGTCCGCAGTCGAAGGCAATCTGAAGTCATGCCTTCAATTCCGTGCCCATCTTCCATGACAAATGCTCTGATGAGCTGGGCCAACGCCTTTAAGAATTGACCGTTTTCCAGTACAATCCTGTGGTTTACGTACAATTAATTAGCTCAATTAGTAGACTAAATTATCGTAACAATTTATGGTCGACTTTAAGGTTTCAAAGTTTCATTTCTTTTAATCAATTAACTAGCAAAGTAATAATTTGATAATAGCTCGTGAGACATTCAAATATCTTCCGCTTGTATTAGGGAATTTTAGGCATTATCTCAAAAGCCTCATGGACGTGCGTCCGAACGAGGCTATAAGCAACCTTTTAATAAATAATAATAATAATAATAATAAATAAGATAAACAAACTAAGGCGTCTAAATTTTGTTTCGGATTAGTAAAAAATACATAGGGAAAACATACAATGTCAGCATAGTCACCAACTTCGTGCAAAGGAGGTGGCGGCTTCTTCGTATTCCACCTTTCACATTTTTACGACAATATAATTTTAATTTAGATAGTATGTACCATGATAAATATATTTTAAATTACAATTATCTTTCGACTAACATTGATACGATCAAAGGAGCTTGGGAGCCTTAATGCTGAACTAATATAACCAACCTAATCCTACAACTTTACTAATGGACCTAAGCAAGATACCTATTGATTGACTCTATCATTACAACTTTACGAATAAGAAAAACTTTAAAAAAAACTTTAATAAAGTTTTTTCCCAACTTGGGTAAAGTAAAATGAGGTATGGTGAAGGAATTCAAATTCATATGTATGAAGAAAAGCTTCATTATGCCGCGGTTATACTACGGTTTATTGCATTTTTGTTTAGGAGTTACACGCCATAATGATCGTCAATATAAGAAAAATCGTGGGGTTTAGCTGGTTTATTTTCCGCGGAAGATATTTTGTCCCACTTGGCCTTGTCGTCGTCGGTTGTCATGCCAATGAGTGCTCGGTGGGTGATGGCATCATGCACCGTTTCCTCTTTAACCAAAGTTACCGGTGGAACGCCATAAGTGTCTCTTACACGATGGCCTGAAGCAGACACCACTGTGTTCCAGTCCATCTGGACTATCTGAACACCACCGAGATGGAAGTTGCCATCGCCATCTTTTTCAAGGATAGACTTTTTTAAGAATATGACAATCATTGTATGTGGACGGTATTGCTCAGGTGTCGTTTGAAATCCCTCGTCAGTCCATCCAACTGGATAGTCCACAGAAACCATTGTCGATACCATTTGCACATCGGCTAGGAAGTCCAAAACAGGGTTGGCAACTGCGCTCAACGTAGGATCAAAGCCTTGGCCAAGGTACCCTTCAAAGCAGATATCGTACTCCGTCCTAGGGTAATTAGAGTAATATATATAAAATCAAAAATTTTAATTGTCATTTTTTACAGGATTACTTTTTACGTTGGCTGAATTTTTCGTAAACTGAAAAATACAAACTAGAATGTAGTTGAACGTAGTTTATTCGCTAGAACGGAAACTTTGGTTTTGGATGTTACCAAAAAATCTCGAATTTTGGAGGATTTGGAGCAAAACAATTTTTTGAGGCCAGCATTAAAGGTGGCATGCATGCGTCTTTTTACTCGAGACGTTGCATACGGGGCGGGGCGCCTTATGCTAAAAACGCTTGCTGCAAACGTTGTAAAAGCGATTGGGAAAGGAAAAAATTCATAAAAATCTGGAATCCTGGACCATTTCTTTGATTATAACCTTTTTTTTTACAGCAACTTGTGTAACTCGCGACAATACTTACATCTTTAGGCTATCCAACCTTGTTTTCAATAGGTTTTGAATTTTATTCGTCAGTTGTGTATGGAGCGAGTGGCCTCGTTCATAATATTTTTGTAATTTATCATGGAGAGGCTTACAGTCACGGTCATTTAAACAATTGAAACTTCGTCTCCGTGCGTTGTTCTCTCTTTCAAGATGCTTTATATCATTTTGTAATTTAGCGATATTGGCAAAGGCTTCTGGAATTTCCCAGTCCTCAATGTCGCCCATGTCTGTTATCGTAATGATTTTAACTTGTTCAGATTCCTCCAAACTATCGTTACACTTTCGAAAGTCAGCTTCTAACGCGTCGTACGCCTGGTGCACGTAGCCTCCATAAATGCCGTTGTTACCACGGCTGCCGTCAAAAGAAGGTAGGAGCACCAGAGTGCAAGATTCGCCGCCGGCAACTCGGGCTTTGACAATGTTGAAAACCGTGGCGCCGTTGCCACCGTAGCCGGACAAGAACAGTGTCTTCCTGCGTGGTTGAGTAGGGTGTAGGTCATTTGCAACAAGTGCAATATACAATCCTTCCATCCATAGCCGGAGGCAACCTGTAGGTATGTCTTTGACTGATTGGCCAAGATTCGTCGCAAATTCATCAACTGCCTGGACTAAGGCCGCCGGAAAATGGCCGTTTGCTAGGCCATCTTCGAAGTCAGCATTCCGCGTCTTAATGTCCTCCGTTGTACTGAGCCATGTGGCGAAAGAGGTAGAAGCCAAGGCAAGAAGGCCTATGACCAAAGTGATTTTGGTATTCATTTGAACACGGGATTTGAAAATTTTGGAAATTGGATAGCTTTAAATTAGTATTTCTTGAAGCTGCACTGAAATTGTAGGTGTGGTGAAGCATATTTATACAAAGTGGCACAAAGCGCTTTTATTACGTAGTCGTGTAAAATAACCAACAGTTTTTGAACATCAATATTAAGGCGTAGAACAGGTAGCTAGCTAAACTTTTAATATCGACTCATACGCCCGAGTAAGAATTTGTTGTGCAGTGACCACAACATTAAGATATACTTCTTGTCTTCTTGTATTGTTCTATTTAAAAAAAATTGTACTACTCTGCAGAAACTGTATTTGGCAAATAGTTGATTTTATTTCGACCAGTTTTTTATATGTTGGGCTAGATCCACTCACACTGCTTTGACGAGGAGCATTTTTTACTGATATAGATACTTATTGTAAACGGTTATTTGCTAATTGTAAAACTTGAGACATCGCTTCAAAGGTAATTGGTGTAACTCAAATAATTTTTATTAAAATTGGTAATCAAACATGTTATTGGAAGTGACTTCTGAGTTGAATTCTCAAATAGTACTTTTAGCAAATATTAAATATTAATAACAAAAGAGATAGATCTAACTTTGTATTGGTCAACCACTTTGATTTTCCTTTTTAAAATATTTCCTTTTAGTTTAATTTTAATATGATATATATTTAATAATAATATAATTAATTTTTATTTTATTTTTTCCTAGCCTTTTATTAAATGTAACTCAGTTATTTTCAAGTTTTCCAAACTGGTGAAAAAAATGTTTTGTATTGTTAGAGTTGGCGTGGAACAACAATCAACCGAGCTTAAGCCGTTACCGGGGTACAAACTTACTCTAATTGACTGTACCACAGCTCTAGGTAGAGGTAAACGTAGTAGGTAGAGGTTCATATCTTGGCAAACTTGCTGTCGATAATTGTTGTATTTCGAAATATTGCCAACTTTAATACTTTACTTGTATTAATTACCATTTACATTCTAACTCTTTTATAAAGTAATTAGATGGTAGTGTTGGTCTAATGTAAAGAGCATCGGTCTCTCACTAAAAGCCAGCCTGAGAACGCGGGTTCCAATCCCCGACAAGATTGCAAAAAAAAACTATTGGTTTTCTCCCAAAGGAAGCGCCTACCATCGGACCTTGTGAATTGCCGTATCTTTATGATTATGCTGCACAATAAGAGGATTAGAAAACGTGAGAATTCAGAAAACTACCCTCTTGTATACATATGTGTACGCTAATGAGTCCTTCCTTCCATATCCCTACCCACTCCCTCACAAGCTGACCAGCCGCTAAGCAGGAATGTCAAGTAACGCTTTTGTATTACCAATTAATATAGATTAATTATTGTGCAATAATTTAGTAGGTGGAGAAGTACAGTAGACGATAGCTGAGGCAAGTTCTTTAGCAGTGAGGCAGTGAGGAGGAGTGTTGTGTAAAGTCATGTAATCAAATTATTATTTTTTTAGCTGAAATTTAGTCGAAAAGTAAATAGAAATGTAGCTTTGCGTTAGACGTAACCTTCACCAATTTCAAAAATAAGGAAAAAAAAAAGAAAACAAATTATGGTAACTGTTTTTGACTAATTTAGCATTTCCCTTTTCCATGATGTAGTTATTCTCTCGTTAGCACTTGCTAATAGTTTGTTTAAGACGATTGCATTTTAGGCCAACACAAGTAACTCTATCGTCCACGGCACCTTGAATTCTTGTTCTTCATAACCATGGAACAATTGGAGAAATGTTAAATTGGCTAATTTAAATAGTTAATTTAAATAAATTAGAAGTACGGATAGTGGGACTTGGTTTGTAAACATGTTTCGGTAGGTCTTAAGATTTAGATCGTTTTTCAAGTTTTTTTTTTACTGTGGTTGATCCATTGGGCGTTCCCCATGTGAGTTTGTTATTGATTCAAAATATAAAATACAGATTTTTGTCTCAATACAGTCTCTTGGCATTAAAGTCATTTAAATCCTGATCTTCGATACCTCAGACTCACCTATACTAGAGGCTCAAATCATAGAGAAGGGGTTACTATATGAGGATTTTCTGGTTTTGCATTGTTTTGCACTGACTAATAGCAGAGAATGCCAACGCCCTTTACTTTCACCGTGCCAAAGTTGGTCTTAAAGTGTTATTGAGGTAGCGAGCCTCGAACCCCCGCCGCTTCGGAGAACAACCAAGCAACAGGGCAGTCGACCACTACACCACATACGATTTTCTCTTGGACTCGTGAGGTAGTAAAGTCTCTCGTGAGTCATTTGCAAGGATGGTTCTCTCGGAAATAAATAGTTGCCAGTGCGGAATTGTTGTCAACTCAAAATTGTTTGGAAAATTCAAATTTGGGTTTTTTGAAAATTTGCAAGGGGTTGTAGGGGGGGGGGCTTCTCACTTCGAAAGTGATATCCCATACGGATTTCAGGATTTTTGCCAAAAAAAACACTACTACATTGGCGAGGCTAATTTTGTATTGATCGATGGCCTATTCGACTTGGCACCCACCACGTTGCGTAAAGTTGCGAAGGAGTAAAAGCTTGGTATAATGGTGTAAATGTTTGAAATGATGGTTTTCCATATGTTCAAAAATGTCTAAAAATGAGTTCTAAAAGTGTCCGGAAAAATGTTTTTTTAAATGCTTAGATTGTTCTAAACCGTTGAAATGGTGTTCTAAAATTTCTAAAATATGTTCTAAATGGTCTAAAACCTGTTTTAAAATGTCTAATACGTGTTCTAAAATTGAAAAAAAAAATATTCTTTTACGTCTACAATTTTTTTTAAAATGTCCAATAATGCTCTGAAACACTGAAAAACATGCAAGCATTCAGATTCAATAGAAAACGCTACAGTAAAATACTTTTAGTATAGAATAGTTTATGGACAAAAAACACAAAAAATTCAATAATTTCTCAAGGTAATTTCACGACCCGTTGTCCGAAGGTTAGGAGCCTTCTCCTAGCTTGGGTAAGTGCCAAGTTCGATTCTCGGCAACAGCACAGTAAAAAAAAGTGGTGGCTCCTCGGTAGTCAACTCCACGTTCATTGCCCACCAGAGACTCTCTCGCCTCGCTCCTCAGACCTTTCCAGTCAACTGACAGGCCCACACCATACTCCCCAACTCACTAATGTATATACCAGAAATATATTAACCAAGCCATAGGCGAACGCCAAATAGCAAGAGAAAAGATGGACAGACGGAGATACAGAAAGAAAGAATGTTACCATAACGCATCTTATACGCAACTTAAAATTTATGGGCTTAGTCTGTTTAAATGTACAAATAAAAACAATAACTTACATTTATACAATTAATTGCCAACAATGTAATTTTTATAGCTAAGTTTCTGTCATAGAAATAACCCTGTTTTCACTTTGTGACCCGCTTTAAAATCATAGAAAGCGTTCGAGGGACTTTTGACACTTACTATTTTCTATCTCATCCGACATGCGAAAAATTCAGTTTTATCTGAATTTTGATTTCCGACAGTCTTGTTTTCACCCTTACGGGTTGAGAATCAGTGAATTGTTACAGTCTCTACTGAACTACATAATTCGCTTTTATACATCAGGGGGCGCTAAAAATTGCTCTTGTTTAGTGCAAACTTGAACAAAACATAATGCTCCTAGAACATTTTCTACAACCTGAAACAATAAACAGATGGTATTTCCTGGAAACTGAAATTGCTTGCCGTAAATTTCCCAATAGACGCTCGATTTCCATGCCAAAACGGCCAAAGTAATAAGGGCTAAAAAATAAGGGCCAAAAATAAAAAGAGCCAAAATAATAAGAACCAAAATAATAAGGGCCAAAATAATAAGGGCGAAAAAGAAAAAGGGCCAAAATTAAAAAGATCCAAAAAAATAAGGGCCAAAAATAATAAGGGCCATAGAAATATGGGCCACAGAAACAAGGCCAAAAATAATTTTTAGCATAAATAATCTAATACGCTCATAGGTATAGGTTATTAGTGGAAATTATATGGAAACAATTAAATTTTCCGATTCTAGGTACGCTGAAAAAGTAATTAACGCATTTAAATAGCTAAAAAACTATCCCTAATTGATTAATTAAAAATTAGTAAGATTAACTTTTAGAAAACGAGTTTCACGTAGAATTGGGGGTTTTTATTTTTCAATTAGTAGACTAAATTATAGTAACAATTTATCGTCTACTTTAAGGTTTCAAAGTTTCACTTCTTTTAATCCACTAACTAACAAGTAGTAGGCAAGGCCTGCAAAATTCAGAATTGTCTAAACTTTGGCCCAAATGTAACTTATGATAAAGCATTTTGTGTAAATTAATGCAAGATTTCTATAGCCAAGCGTTTGCGGGAAATTAAAAAAATTCATGTGCCCACATTGAAATATCTTAAGATTTCAAATGGTCCCTCTTTTGCCAATTTTCAATAAATCCACACAAAACTCATTGTTCAAATTCACCAAATTGAGTTGACAAAAGCTTTTCAGAATAATTTTCACTCTCTTGCAAAAAATTTTATTGGTGTCAACAAAATTGGTCCTACAATTGGTTGTATAAAGTTATTGAAAATTTACACAGGGGGGAGGCATTGGAAATTTTAAATTGAGTGTGTAAGTTTCCATAAGATTTTTCACGGTGGTCACTTTTTGAATGTTTTGAATTTCCCACAAACGCTTGGGCATATCTGATTTTAACATTTTTCTAATTCTAACTTTCCTACTTCCGCTACTGGTTGACCGTTTTTCCACGGTTTATTCAATAAAGACTTTTTCGCAACTGGCTAAAACTAAAAGCAAGTAAAGCGCATCTTAAATTAAAGTGCATCTATGATGCATTTTGCAAAGTGGGACGGAAGCGCATAA
This sequence comes from Bilobella braunerae, assembly GCA_034694865.1. Lineage (NCBI taxonomy): Eukaryota > Metazoa > Arthropoda > Collembola > Poduromorpha > Neanuridae > Bilobella > Bilobella braunerae. The sequence goes on from JAQFYP010001697.1 coordinate 11,750, forward strand.
GGGCCTTAAGGGCATACATGACATGCCTATGCTAGGAGTCATGTATGGCCTGAGCGAAAGCGAACGGAAGAACAAAGCAATTTAAGAAATCTGCTTTAAGCTAGTTTATAGGACGCGGATTGGAGCATATTTTTCTAACAAATAGTTTTGTGGAATTTCAATAAAACACTAGGCAAACGGTTTTCATCCAGAAAGGTTCTGAGTCTAGTGTTCAAACTCCACAAATCCCAAAGTCAGTGCAAAGGGTTTTAATGCTCCTCATTGTTGTGCTTAGTCACATGGCAAAAGAGTCCGGAGAAAGGACAAACAGGCCAATTAACCAAACTATTTTTGATAGACATTTGAGCAGTCTACAGTTTAGAAGCGTTATTTGAGCTGTACTAAATTGAAATATGGATATTTATGAGGGAAATTGTCATTCTCATTGTCATTTAGCGCCATTTAGTCTGGGAGCCGCAGATTTGGATTCTGCAAAACACTCCCATTCTATGCCGCACTACTACGAACTGACCGGAAGTAGTTTCTCGGCAAAGTTCTACCTTCAAGCACACCATCCAAAATTTATAGTGACGAGAATTGCTCAGCTTCGACTGTACTGTTTTGGTACAGGATCATTTAAGCAAGAAAACTGTAAGTTCTGTGGGTCTCGTTTATCCTTTCACCATATCCTCAAGGAATGTCCCTCCAGCGATTGAGAAAGAGCAAATATTAGATACAGCCTATCACTTTCTCCTACGACAACTGCTTTCGACCAATTAATTGTCTCCCTCACTACAACCTGCCTTGCGCACGATACGTACAAGAAGTACCACGTTTTCATCTCCAATTCTGTGTCCCGATACTCCACTTCGAAGCTTTTCAGATTTTGTTTTAAATTTTTAAATTTTTAAATAACTTTGGTCTCATCCTTTATAAGTTTTAAATAATTTTGACCTTACTGTATACAAATTAGCCGTCGTGCTTCTTAAGGATAACTATTGACTTAAACTACTTTAGCTGTTACGTTATTTTGTAAACTTGACTTTAAATTGTTCTTACTAAAACAATACTGTTAACATGTTGATCTTGGGTTCTCCATATATCAATAAAATGATTGATTGACTTAGCGCCAAAAATTGACCACAGTTGCAGTGTCACCTATATTGCTGAGCGTTCATAAGAAGTTTTACTAGGTTGGATAAAAAAAGTTAAGTGAAAAGTTTATGAAACTGATTTTTTTAAATTATGCACAAGGGGAGACAGGTAACCTTAGCGTAGTCTTGAGGAAATTAAAAGTAAATTTTCTTGCTTTGAACGTACAAAACAACTTAAGAAAGGTCCACATCTCGATAATTTTGAAAATTAAAATTTGGGCACGAAATTTTTTTAAAGAGCTTCAATATGCGGTTATACTACGGTTTATTGCACATTTGTTTACATAATAGGACGTTTAGGACGCGTAATAGCGAGCCCGAGCTATTGAATCAACTTCAAGATAGTTTTGGATTGATTCATTTTCCGTGGAGGATATTTTTTCCCATTCGGCCTTGTCATCGTCGGTTGTCATGCCAATGAGTTTATAGTAGGTGAAACCAACATCATGCACCGTTGTGTGTTCAACCAAAGTTTTCGGTGGACAGCCATAAGTGTCTCTTACACGACGGCCTGAAGCAGACACCACTGTGTTCCAGTCGATCTGGACTATCCGAACACCAGTGAGATAGAAGTTATCATCGTAATCCTTTTCAAGTATCGACTTCTTTAAGAATATGACAATCATCGTATGTGGACGGTACTGGGCATGTGTCGTTTGAAATCCCTTTTCAGTCCATCCAACGGGATAGTCCACCGAAACCATCGTAGTCTCCTCCTGCAGAGCGACTAGGAAGTCCAAAACAGGATAGGTGACTGCAGTCAACTTAGGATCAAAGCCTTGGCCAAGGTACCCTTCAAAGCAGATATCGTACTTCGTGCTAGGGTGATTAGTAATATTTATAAAATCAAAAATTGTAATTGCGGTTTTTTATATGGTTGGAGTTTACGTTGGATAAATTTTTCATAAACTTAAAATTTGGAGTGTTTGAAGCAAAACAACTTTTTGAGTTTGACCTAAAAGGTGGCATGCTTGGCTCTTCACTCGGGACTTTGCATAAGTGTGAAGTTAAAAACTAGCCTTGCTGCAAACTTTCTAAAAACTAATTAGAAAGTAAAAGATTCGTCAAAATTTGGAATTTTTTTTTCCAGCAAAGTGAGCAAAACTCGTGACAATACTTACGACTTTAGATTATTCAACTTCGCATTCAATAGTTTTGCAATTTCCTTCTTTAGCTGGGTACCGGGCGAGCGGCCAGAACCAAAATGTTTTTGTAATTCAGCCACCAGCCTATCATGGACATCCTTACATTTCCTGTTCTTTAAACAATCGAAACCTTGTCTCCTTGCATCCTCTAAAAGACTATCTATGTCACTTTGCGCTTGAGCAATTTTGCCAAAGGCTTCCGGCATTGCCATGCCCTCAAAGTCGGCCTTGTCAGTAATTGTAACGATTTCAACTTGTTCAGATGTCTCCAAGCTATCGTTACAATTTCGAAAGTCAGCTTCCAACGCGTCGTACGCCGGGTGGACGTAGCCTCCATAAATGCCGTTGTTGCCACGGCTGCCGTCAAATGAAGGTAGGAGCACCAGAGTGCAGTATTCACCGCAGGCAACTCGGGCTTTGACAATGTTGAAAACCGTGGCGCCGTTGCCACCGTAGCCGGACAAGAACAGTGTCTTCCTGCGTGGTTCAGTAGGATGTAGGTCATTTGCAACTAGAGCAATGTACATTCCTTCCATCCACAGCCGAAGGTAACCTGGAGGTATGTCTTCGATTGATTGGCCACGACTCGTCACGAATTCATCCACTGACTGGACTAAGGCCGCCGGAA
>JAQFYP010001698.1:0-14653 GCA_034694865.1 Bilobella braunerae
AGTTTCCTTGTCACATCTCATCCATTCATCTTGAATTGATCAATTCAGTACACAACTGAGCGACAACGTCCACAACAGTTGGTGTTGACCTCTTTTAAATATTGATTTATAAACAAGCTAACGTAACCGTCTTAAGGCGGGGAAAACCCTTTTAGCAATTTTGAGATCATAGCTTACATATAAAATCCCAATTCCATGTATAGCTCAAATTTCAAAACTAAATTTTTACTAATTGTTAATTAAAGTGAACAAATTATATACCATTTTTGAGCTATTTCGATAGCAATCTTTGGTTTAGCGCTCTTAAAACCCCCATAAAACTCCCATACATGTAAAACTCAATTTTTCAAAAGTTATATTTTGCTGATGATTTTCTTTAATTCTAAGATGAAGGAACCGTGTTTTACTTATGGAGATTTGTGTGTGAAGAAAGAGAACCCGAATAAAGTTCTCATTTTTTCTCAACTCTGCGAACTCCAACTCTTGATCTCTCATTTCACATAAGCAAAATTGAGCTTCTCCACCTGTAATTAATTGTTACACGCGCATGCGTGAAGTTCAGCCGCTGCCATTTGGTAAAAGACGTTTATTTGGTTGTAAAAACGCGACATAAAACGTTGGCCAAAACCCTCGTGTTCCTTGGTGTAATGGTCCAAGGGTCAAGACAACACTAAGGTACAAAGATGTGTTCTCGCAGGGATGACTACGACCCCACCCCCCTCCTCTTTTTGAAGGCAACTGCACTTGGCAATCTATTGTCTCAAAATTTAATTGGTCTCCAAAAAAAAAAATGGAGTAAATGTACGTGACTTGTTAGTGCACCTAACAAACCCAATCCCAATTTAGTTACGACTAGCCAAAATAGCCAGTTCTAGAAGTGAAAACGGGGCAGTTTTTTATATAAGCTAATCATGGCGTAGAAATAATGTACAATTTATTTTACAGCTAGATTATAAACAGACTTAAATTTTTTTTTTTGCAAAAACCCATGAAACATGTATTTAAATATGTACTAAAAACTGGCCAAATATTTCCTAAAATATTTTTTTTTTATTTTAGGACCTATTTACCAACATATCAATAATTTCTCACAATTTTTGAATGAATTGTACAGTATTCCGGTTTGGTACCCAAAAAATGAAACCCAAGCGTCTACATTCTAATTTGTTTTCTTTTATTCATGACTAATTCGCTGGTAAGATATTTAAGCCTCGCGAATAGAGGTCGGAATAGAAACCTATCACACATGATTCGTTAGAAAAAGTTAATTTCTTTGACAAAATCTCATAGAAATTAATGTTGATTAATTTAATAAATGTTAACTTAATTATCTTATATTTAACCCGGAAGGTTTCGTGAAAAATTGAGAGTACTTATAAAAGTACTCGTCTAATCTTCATGTTCACAAGTACGGGCTTACTATTTGTTTTATTAAAGAGAAAGTGTCTATTTTTTATTAAAAAATTAAAGTGATATATTGTAAATGTTCTAATATAAGCCCGGGCTTATAATCAAATCTGGAATCCCGACCCCCGGCTTATATTAGAGACCGGGCTTATATTGGGGACCCGGCTTATATTTTCATTTCGAACAGTAAAATACCGAAAATCTTTAAAAACATTTATTAGAAGATGAACTTCTGGAGTGTCTGTACTACTTTTTTGTTCAAATCAGTGTCACTTGCCAACCAATTGTCATAAATTTGAGTCACATATGCCTTTAACGGCATATTATAGATAACTAGTAGGTCCACCCGTTCTAGGATACCCGACTTATATAAGACCCCCGGCTTATATTAGAGACCCGGCTTATAATCAAGCTTATAATCATGACCCCTGGCTTATATTAGGACCCCGGCTTATATTACAACATTTACGGTAGTTGTAAAACTCATGCTCATAAGACAAGCGAGACAAGAAATTCCTAATGCAGAAGGAGACAAATAGCAAAATATTAAAATAATCCTATAATAGGCTTGTTTACCTTCTAATAGAAATACTGAAAAGAACAAAAACAAGTACCAGTAAAAAAGTATCTAAACAAGACCTGCTTCATTTCAATAGGTTTAATCAACTTTGTTGCAATAAGTTGTTATTAGAGTAATTTAAAGTTGAAGAAGCAGTGCAAGCTAAAAGTTCATTTCAAAGGCGAGAATGAGAAAAAGTTTTGAGCTAATAAACAATTGCAAAACTGCTAGAAGTTCTATAAAAAAAAATTGGCTCTGAATTGTTGTTTTTACGAAAATTTTGAAATAATGTTAAATATATTTCATATTTTTTTCGTCAAATATTTTTTTGAAAATACACAAATCATATACATAAAAGAACAGTGTCATTCTGTGCCCTATCTGAAAAAGGGTTCTTTTAAAAAAGGGTTGACTACCTGAAAAAGGGTTCTTTTAAAAAAAGGGTCGACTACCTGAAAAAGGATTCATTTAAAAAACGGTCTTTCAACCTGAGAAAGGGTTCTTAAAAAAAAGGTCTTTCTACCTGCTCAAGCGCATACGGGCGAATTCGCCGCGTGTGAAAACAGTAAAAAAGTCTCTATGGCCCCTGAAAACGTCTGATTATCATTAATTTGATTTTTGTCATGGCTTATTCTCGAGTATCGGACGTAAAGAATACAGCAAAAATGAAGAATAAAAGCGAAAAAAAAACATCCTCTTCTTCCGGCCGGACGTTTTTAAATGGAACTGGTTAGACAAAAACATAGAAAAGGAGATATAATTAAATAATCAAATAAAAGAAGATAATTTATTGTAATTCAAAATTTCGGCGTTGGACACGTCACTTGGTACAATTTTTTGTCCAGGCTGATCTGAAGCAAAATATTAAAAATTAACGCACAATACCACTGCACTGTTTTCCTACAAATAAAACACTTTACTTTTTTTTTACATATAGCTTATGTGGCTCTAAGTGCGCCTTTACTTTACGGAGTCATGTTTCCCCAGTTCCCCCATGCCTGACAATGAAGCTGTTGAGTTTGGAACGAGGGTACCATGAAGTGTTTTTGGGGGCATGATGGCGAGTCGTGCACCGCCCATACCGACTGTCAACTGCCAGGAGGGCGTTAGAGAAAGTCAGGAGGAAAATCCGGAGCTTGATCTACGACATTATAGCAAATCTCATTCTTTCTAATTTCTATTCTTATCTAAAACTACTAAAGGTAAGTACAACTTCTGAGGAGGCCCACTTAAATTAACCATGAAATCATGTTGTCGTCAACTAGTCCTAATTTTATCGTCGTTGTCTATGGTTTGCGTTTTTACAGTACTGGACCAATTGGTAAATGAACAAAATACAAATTCTAAAACATTTCAAAGGCAATCGATTGCGCATTGGAAATTAGCCCCGTATATGCAAAATAGACTGCGTTTCAGCCAAGTACACGTATAATACACACTTTCCTACGATGCTACGGTTCTTGACACCGTCGTTGCAATTAATGACATCAAGTTGAGTTTAGAATTGCTCGGCATATATTTCGCAGCTTTCAGGACGTAAGCATGGAGAGCCTTCATTGCACCAACAGTATGTGCGCATGCATTGACACGTCGCCGGAATTTTTCTATATCACATGTCGGTTCATGGCAAAAATGTACAGAAGGTCAAAACAGCCCCTTCAATTTGTGTTCTAAAGTTTAATTTTTTTTTTCCCCTGTTGCTCTGTGACATTCGCCTATGGCCTGGAAAACTTCTTGCCTGTGCTAATGAGTGGGGGATGGTGGTCTCGGCCTGTGATTTGACTGGAAAATTCTGAGGATTGAGGCAAAGGGCTTCCTGCTGGACAGTGAACGTGAGCTTGACCACCGAGGATCCTCTACAGCGTGCAGAGGCCGAAGACTGTCCTTCGCACAACAGCCCAAGCCCACCCTCTACGACCGTAACTTTCCAGGCCTCCACTTACTACTACCACACTACCACTTTTTCCTGTGCTCCTGCCGATACCTACATAAGTTAGGACAAGGGTCCTAACCCCCGGACTACGGGCCTTTTGATATTAAATTAATTCTTATTACATTTATCAATTAGAAAAAAATTTAACTGCTCAAAATGTAATTATTTAGAAAATACGGAAATCTCTGAATAGGGGTCTACAACTCCCCCCACGACTTATTAGTCTGTGAGAGATAACGTTGAACAGTGGGAGCAAATCACTTGGGATTAGTCATGAGATTGTAAAGACGTTTTTTTATGCAAATTTAACTTATGAAGCAAAAGATTACACTGATTATTATTAAATTATTATTATTATGTCTGTTTAAAAAAGAAACAAAGAATCACCACGCCACACTTTTTCCATTAAGAAGTTTGTATACTTGGCCTAGCCAAACAAGCCCATCCAAGCACAGTTTTAATCAAATTTAATTTCTGGATCCTCTTCTACTGGGACGGGCTTGTTTGTCCAGTCTATATTTACATTGACTTTGGGAAATTAGGAGTAGAGGGTATTGTTGTACTATCTTAAAGCATCTCAAAATTAAACAAAAAAGTTTAGGTGTTTTTTTAAGTTGTCAAATGTTTTTTACCTCAAGGTCCTGAGTTCAATGATATTTTTAAAAATTAATAAATTGATGTCCCCATTCCTAGAATCGGGTCCAATTCAAAACCTTATTATTTGCGGTAATTCCAAATAAATATTTTGACAGTAGACACTATTCAATGTTGATCGGAATTTATTACGTTTTGTGCTGAGTTGTCAATTTTCACATTGTTCAAATTTTGAAGGATGAGATGTTGATAATTTTTAATTCTGTTCTATAATTCTATAAAACGAAATGTTACGCTCTGGTCACTGGATATTTACAATCAATATCTGATCCTTGAAAAAGTTTAAAAAACGTTTGAAAAATTAAGCAAAAACATCAAACAATTTAAAGAATGTTGTTTTGCTACTCTGTTATCTTTCTTTTGGCATTCCAAAATGCCAATGCCCAAGGTAAATAATCTATTTTACACTTGTCACTAGTCACATTATAGACGAACTTTACTCGCGTCTTACAGTTGCACAAACCTCCATTCAACCGAATGCGATTGGACATAGGAATCTAAAATCCCAAAAAATATTTCTTCTATACGCAAAGCGAAATAGGGTAGCAAAGGAGGCCTAAGTAGCACTTGCACATTAATAGTTACAATTACCCTGTAACACTCCAGTTGCACTTCAAAACCGTAATTTTGTTCGGTTCTACTCCCAAACTCCAGCTTTTAGATTAGCGTTTATTGAAAATTTCTCTTTTTTTAAAAATTAGAAGCAGAGTAAGAGGAGGCTGTCTTGTGCTCCTCCTTCTTTAAAAAAGTTAATTTAATTTTGAGGCTTACTTCAAATGCAAATTAAGTTTTCATCATGTAATTTTCTCACTTTTTCTTTTATCAAAACCCTATCAGCTTCTGGCGATGCCACGTGGTACGATGTCCGTGGCATATCGGCCTGTGGCACAGAGCACAAGAATTCTGAGATGATAACTGCCATTGGCGTTCCCTACTGGGACCCGAAGATTGGCAACCCGAATAATGACCCCATTTGTGGTCGAAGGGTCAGGGTCACGAACAATAGGAACGGGCGGAAGGTGACCGTGACAATTCGTGACAAGTGCATGAGTTGCGGCCGATCGAACTTGGACTTGTCACCAGCAGCGTTCGAGGCCCTTGGAGAATCTTTGAGCGTCGGAAGAATCAAGATTCGATGGGAATTTGTTTAGGCTGAATTATTTTTTTGTAGTTGTAATCTAGTTGCAATTTATTCAAATTTAATTCATCATTCTGTTCTATTGAGTGCTACTAATCCTTTGCACAATTGTGTAACGTTATTAAACCTCTCATTGTGTTCTAATGTAATCCTCATGTATCATTACCATTTCATTTAGTTTAATTTTTGAAATTTTAAGCACTATAGTTTTGTTTTTGTTAGTTGAAGATGAGAGTTTAGCAGAAAGGTACTTTTCTGTCTTACTATGTTTATTCATTCGTCCGTCCGTCCGTCTTGATTATCTCTTGAACAATACAACATATCTAAAATTTATTTTCAGATATGAGTTCCTTGATTTCCAGTTCAATTAAAGTTTATTTTTGTTTGACCCAAAGTAATGTAACCTTCTTCGCTGTCAAAGGTCAAGGTCAAGAATATCATTTTATGAAAACTTGAGAAATGATATTTACCAAAGGCGTTGCTTTTATTAAGAAGAGCAACATATGCATAGGAGATTTTTGTCTGTGTCTCTACCTCAACCCACAAGTTGCTCCTTAATTCTAAAAATGGAATTTAAAGTTCTAAGGCCCATCTATTCAACGTTAGCATCGGGCGTCAGAGAGTTCTTGTACAACCGTTACGCATTAGCACGGCATACAAACAAGGACAAATCTAAAATAAATTTCTCTACATTAGGATACATTAGAGTCAATTGTAATCAACCAATTGCAACCAATAAAAAGCTCCCTATTTGATGTAAAACTTCAAATTTCCAAAAGTTAAGTTTTAATAAATGTTAATTACAACTCACTAAAAGTGTGAATCGTTTCTGAGTATTTTAAATGTCATAGTTAGGTTCAACGTACATAAAAATTCAAAGCTCACGACAGAAATTCTCCTTTTCTGAGCCAATCAGCGGCTGGACGTCCCTAAAAAAGTTAGGGTAATGGGAGGAGTTTGGAGTTTTTGCTTTTGCTCCTAGTGTGAAATTTTTTACTACTGACACGCCATTCGACATTGCCTTCTTTTCGCGTGTTAAGTCCCATAAAAATAAACTTAAAAAATCGAATATTAAATCCCGCCGTTAAATTTGGCATAAAAGCAATCTTGTAGGAGTTATTAACAATATAGCAACAAGTATATAACAAGTACCAACCAGGCAATTAACGTGTCTGAGGTTGTGTGGTTACGTTGTTAAAGAATTTGCAACTCGATTTTAGTTAAAATTTAGATTTCATTACCATAAATGCAGGAAAGACATACAACTATAAGGATAAAATATTAAATCTTGTACAAACTTATTAAGACCATACAAATTTCCTCTTGGTATGTTTTCTTTTACGTAAAAGTTGAAGTTTGCCGGAGTTTGACCACCCGAAATACCAACTCCAGCACCTCCTGCAGCTCCAGCGGTCGAAGGTTATAATACCCGTAATTTTATTTATTTTGACAAATGACCGGAAATTTATCTCGGAGTTTTTCTTCGAACCACTCCAGTCACAAATATTATTCATGTACACAATTACGTAGGCCCAGCGGTCTCCGTGGGATTGGAGGATTGGACACTCCACGGTAAATTTGGAGTATTTTGACATTCGACCATTGACCCCAGAAAATCTGGAAGTAAATTTTACCGGACGTTTAGCACGAAATAACCCCATTAGCATTCCTCATTGTCTTTGCGGGATTGGACAAAACACGTTAAGTATTGGGCATTTGGTCTTCGACCCAAAAAAAAAACGGAAGTCAGTGTTACCCGGAGTTTGGCCCCAAACCACCTTATCTCCAATTTTTAATTATGTTAGAAGAAGTTATGTTATGTTAATAAGAATTATGGAGCCTCTAGCCCTAGCGGTCTTTGCGGGATTGGACAAACCACGTTAAGTAGTGGGCATTTTGACCTTTAACCTTTTACCCAAAAAACAGAAGTCAATTTTGCCCGGAGCTTGTCACCAAGTCACCTTATTTCCAAATTTCATTTACGTACTAAATTTGGCACCCCTAGCCTCAGCGGTCTTTGCGGGATTAGACAATACACAATAAATTTTGGGCATTTTGACATCTGAGCTTTGGCCCTAAAAAAACGGAAGTCAATTTTGCCCGGAGTTCGACCCTGTCAAACGCAGATAGTCCCTGCCCCCTGGTCCATGGTCAGTGAATGGTCGGAGAGAAGTCTTAGTGCTTAGTACTTTATTGCTTAGAAGTGCTTCTTAGGCTATCCAACTATAAGACACTTTAACTCTGAAAAGCTCACGGTATTTATACCTGTGCCGTTAATGAGCTCAAGCTCACCGCAGCTTTTTATCGAAACCTCAATTAAGCATTGACGTTTTCGCTCTAATGCTAATGCATGTGCCTATGCTAATTGCCTACGTGACATGACTAATTAAGGCTATTACATATGCTTAAGTCTAAGGGGTCATTCCTGGGTCATGGGTTAAGGGTAGGTGACAACCCTAAACCACTGCAGATGCACCCAATCCATATGTAAATTATAGCGCCTGTAGCTCCAGGGGTTTTTGCAGGCATCAATCACAGACGGACGGACGTACGGACAGATGATCGATTTTATTGTATAGATTGCGCCGCTCACATGAAATAGAAAGTCGGAGGGGTGGGGTTTTGTGATTTTTCTAATTGTTGGATTTAAATTGAGGAAATATTTTGGAATGTTTTCCAACAGGGGTGAAAGACTTAAACGTGATGCTGTTATGCACTTAAACGACCCAATGCTCACCTACTTCTTTGTTACTGGCCAACTACGACCTATGACTTGTTTCGAGTCTTCCTGAGGTCAATGAATCGCCCAATGATGTTTGTCAAAGTGATGTTTATTTCACCAAAGGTGGAGAAGGGCTGTTCGACTAAATGCTACTTAAAACTAGGGGATGGGTGAGAGTCTGTCCACACAGGTGGGCACTTCCGTCATAGTTGATTTAGGAATTTTGTTGCCTTCATGTGTAGTGCTAGACGGCATAAATTCTGAGGCGGTTGTAGTAGGTGTATCTGGATTGTCAGCCGCATTTGATTGATTGAGGTTTGTATCGTCCGCTGCCGTTGGTGCAGTAGCCTTTGCTAAAATTATAAGATATTTGATATTGAAATTTGAATATGAAGTATGAAAACACTTTTGCAATACCATGCGCTGACCCGGGAGGGCAATGATCTATCAAAGTAATGCATCCTTAAGGGTTTCCGATATTAGATTACGTATGAAGGGAAAAGTAAGGTTAAAACAAGTCGCAGTTACAACTGCTGCGTTAGCTAAAACCTCGTGCCAAAGAAGCTCAACCAAAGGCTTTATGCTTAGTAATGAATATTGAGTTAATGTATTGTTAAGTGTATTAACATTAATATTGTATTCATTGTATTATTGTATATATTGTAATAATATTGTATTTATTAATGTATGTTTATGTATTGTTGACGTTCAACAATTAAAACATGTGCAGATGACAGTAAGTTCAAACTGGCTGAGCGGGTTCTTCATTGGAACCTAACTGTGCAAAGTTAAAAACAAAGCATTGGACTCTTTTGTGATGACCAAGATATCTCGCAGAATTTTTCCCTTTCATTTGGATATGCTTCGTCGGGAAAACTCCGATTTCAAGTTTTAAACAAAACAAGTAATGTGGCCTTGAAAGCTCAAAAAAGGTTCTAAATTTGGAACTAAGTGTAAAAGGAAGTAAGATGTAAAAGGGCGTAGCTTAGAGGACCAATAGAAAAAGAAAATTTTGAAAATCCCGACAAAACCGGAGATGTAAAGAGAATACCCTTTGATAAATTTTTTTGTTCTTAACGTTCTAAAATAATTAAAATCCGAAACCTTCTAGAAACCACACTGCTTGACCCGAAAGTATGGACACATATATTTTAATTTTATTTGTAATTGATATTTTTTATCAGAATTAGTATTGTCACGCCCAAGAAGTCGATGACCCCTTGGACGCGACATTATGTTATATAGTAGTTAATCACACATATTTGTAGACGTGTGCATGCATAGTTTAGTTTTTATCATGTGTGTCGTGTTTGACAGTAAGTATAGTTTGTTAGTCAGTCGACCTTGTCCTTGACCTTGGGCACTACTATAAATAGTAGTGCAGTGTTAGTTGTTTGACGTGGCCACACCGCTGACCTTTGTCGACCCACATTGTCACCATAGTCTTAGCTTTTGCAAATAAAGTTATTGCATTCGCATTTCGTCCTTTGTCGTTGTGCAGCGTTTATTTGCCAAGCAAGTTGCCGCGTCGACTCTGCCGTTGAGCGCATCACCCACAGCAACGTCTACCCCGCCGAGAGTTTACGGTGGCACAGGAGTTATCCGTGACAATACAAAAAATTTATTATGTGACTTGTGAGTCTCACTTGATAGAATTGGATTAAATTGTAATTTGTGCATTCTTAGAATTGCACCGGCCAATTGATTTTAATACTTTAACTGCCGGTTCCACCAAAGTGTCTTAAGCCAACCAGCAATTAGCTGTAGTTTATACGTTAATTCACCTATGTTGAACATCGCTCGAACATGTAGGTTATGGTTTCGATTGCATGGTTAGACGAACACTTTTAAAATTTTTCCCAAAATGGACTCCTACATTCTAATTCTAGGCAGTTTGCCTACATTGTGTTAAGCCACGAGAGTAGAATGTTATGGAGTAGTTTGGCGCACTAAAACTAAACTAAACTTAAACAAAAACCCAGTGTTCTCCAAGTTATGCATCAATCGAACGTACTACACCGCTGGTTAAGTTAATTAACAATTTCACCAATTAACTTTTGCTAATCTACAAATAAATTTTAATCCACAACTCTAGGCAATTCGCCTTGGTTCAACCGGTCAAAATTTGTTTGCAAAATGTTTGCGATATGTAATTACTTTGGTTGATGGCCACGACACTCTGTGGAACCCCCATTGTAAGAATTGTTTCCTATTTGCACATAAATTTTGTTTTCTGTACAAGGCTAAAATGACTTACCAGTAAAAAAAAAGGCTTTAATGATCGTTCGTTTAAGAAAATTCCTTTATCGGTATTACGTATTTTGCTTATACATTGAAAATTAGCATGCATACTTTCAGTTACGCTACCCCGCTTCATTTCAACATTGGGGGTTTATATTTTTATTGGTCATTGTAGCTTATGCTGGAAATATATTTGTGAATATGTATTTAGTGAAAATGCATTTCGTTCAAAAATATAAGAGAAAGTTAAAAACATACTTTTGGTGACGAGAATAAAGTGTAACACTCGTATTGCCCTTATCTTGTCGTCTATGAAGCAGGCAAGTCCGAACCCAGCTTCAACAGCCTATTATAATGCAAACGCTTAAACTTCAATATTTTGTAATTAAATTTCGAAACAAAATTATTTGTGTTGTAGGAGTTAATCGGTGTTAACATAAAATTTGATGGAAGTAAAGATTGACAATTTGGAAAGGACAGAAACTAAATGTCTCAAGATAGAAACAGAATCGGATTTTTCTAATTTTTCCTGTTCTGAAACGAAAAGACTAAATTCTGTAAAAAAAAAAACAAAAAAAAAAACAATATGTTTTGAGCCGTATAATAATATCGATAGCAAAATTCTTGGTAAAATTCAACTATAAATTTACCACAATACTAAAATTTTTTATGAATTATTGCAAGAAATATGTAGCGTTTAGCAAGTTAGCTGTGTTTCACGCAATTTGTGTTCATCTACTGGATTGTGTAAGCTCACTAATTAAGTTAACAAAAGAATTGCATAGCGTCCAGTAATTGTGTTTTGTGCTCTAATCTTGCTGTTGGCAATATTCGCCATAGTAATGGTCTTATTTTGGATGTTTTTACTTTGCTGTTCATATGAATAACAATTTCACACAAACTCTAATTCACCCTTAACGCATAAATGGGCATTCAACATTAAAAAAAAATCCTTAAAATGAATTAGGGGAGCAAGGGTGTGCTGCTCAGCAGTGTTGCTTTGCTAAAATGCTTAAAACTAGCCAAACAACACCATCCTATCACAAGACGAACCAAAAATTAAAATTAAAGTCCTTCTGCCCAAGAACGGGCTTGTTTAGTTATAAACAAATAATCATCTAACTTAAACAGAATGGGTGCACAATTGACTTGATATTGTTCTAAAGTAAATATTGGAAAAACTGGAAAATTGAGAAACTGTATCGAACCAAGTATTGTTAGAACTATTGTACAAGTTTAATAATTCAAAATTCTTAGCATTTCCAGAAAGGATTACACAGTTTTACGTACCTCAATTATTTCTATTTTGTTTATATTCACGCACTCCTGAATTGATTCTATTCTTTTATCGTAAAAATTATTACGGTAAGAAATGCCAGGGAGTCGCCATATTTTCAGTGCTGGTGGTGTCACTTCGTTGAATGTTTTACAAGTTGCTTCCTTTGCCGCTACAGAGTTGGCAAGTTCCCTTGCCTAGAATCATTAGCCACAACATATAAGTATTTCTCGATTTCCATAACAAAAAATGGATCTATAATCGTGGTTAAAACTACTGTGGCTTGTTGCAACTTACAAGTAGTAGGCAAGGCCTGCAACACTCAGAAAAATCCCAAATTTGTCCAAAACACTTGTTTTAGTAAATAATGGAATGCAAATTTTTATTTTTATTCTACGGGCACAATTGCGCGCGAAATTCAAAAAAATTAAATTTCAACACATGTGTTAAAAAGCCTATGAGAATTTACCCGCGATTTCTCGAGTTTAATTTGGTCCCCCCTTTGCGATTTTCTAAATTTGCTTCACTTAACAATATAGAAAACCCAAATTTTGTGGAAATTTTTATGCACATATCAAACACCCTATTTGCATCAAAAATTTCTATTTGGAAATTGAAAACATAAGCTACATCTCAATTTGGATGTTAATGTCAAAAACTCAAATTGCATTAAAGTTCAACGTATTTTAACTGTAAAGTTAATGTTTTCTACTCCTTTTCTAAGCAAGCATGTGTGGGATTGAGAGTTATGTTTGCAGCAGATAGTACGATTTCAATTTTAGTGAAGCAAATTAAGAGAATGGCAAAGGGAGACCACATGAAACTCAAGAAATCGTGGGTAAATTCCCAAAGGCTTTTCAATACAAGTGTTGAAATTTATTTTTTTTAATTTCGCGCCCAATTGTGACCATAAAAAAAATTTGCATTCCATTATTTACTAAAACAAGTGTTTTGGCCAATTTTGGGATTTTTATGAATGTTGCAGGCCTTGCCTACTACTTATTAGCGCAGTGTTTGTTTATGGCCACTGCATTACCCTAAGTCAAAACGCGAATAAGATTTATCACTTAAAAACCACAATTATAATTGTTATTTGGTAATATAAAACTTCGCAATACCCAGATTTGCTACGTCTGGTTTTTTGTGTCAAGGCCTTAGGGATCAAAAAAGTTCTTAATTGGAAAATTTTAAAAATGAAAATTGACATTGTCAGCTGAAAATTGTCATTTGGAATGAAACTAATTTAATGTTATTACGTATTACATATGAACGATGTTACTGATTCGCTTGCAGGTAATTGGTCGGTAAAATTCTCGGAGTCGCAACAATGCTAATCACGAAAAAGTTAAGCACACAGACTCACCTCGGGGTCGAGAACAATTTTGATGTTTTTTAACGACTCATCATTTTTAACCATTGCTCTTAGTCCGTTCTCAAACTCTTGCACAGCCTCAATGTCGATCGTATGTCTACAAGTTTGGGCAAATAAACTTGTCATCAACACCAGGAGGGAATTATGCAAAACAATTTTGTGCATTGTCCTTTTTTTCGGAGAAAGTTTCACTAATAGTACGGTATCCGAGGGTATGTAAGTTCTGTAAAAATTATGTAAAGTATACTTTGACAGAATCAAATGTTAATGAAGAAGAAGTCTTGAAATCCTTTAACTTAAATACTCTATAATTTTTTGAAATATTGACATCATAGGGTAAAAGAAAGCACAATAGTAATCCTCAGTTGGATGCTCAGATCTAAAGTAGGGCAAGTTACATCGAATACAATTAGTGTTAATTTTTTCAATTTTTTATTCAATATGGTTCCCGGGACCAAATTATTATACTATTATATTATTTTACAAATTGGTCTCTTTCTTGATGATTGCTATTATCAAGCAAAGCAGAAGTCAAAATGACGTTCACGGATTTAATTGGTAACTCTTCTGTCCCAGTCATTTCGTAGGGCATATTTACAGGCATAGGGGTACTCTTGGACGTTTTGGAATAAATCAACAACAAATTACATTAAAAACAGCTGAAATCAGTTACTCAGTTCTTCTTGTCGGATGGCGTAAAGTAAGCCTAAAAGTTTTAACCACTACGTTAGGTTTACTACTTAAAATTCAACCAAGTGCTTATTCCTTTCTTCTCTATTTTCCTCATAAAACGGAGAAACTGGAGAGAATCAGAAAAAAAGCACTCTGCGGTCAACTACTTTGCTAACGACACCATTTGATTGATAACTAGAAAAAATGAAAATTTCATTTTCAATTGGAAGTTACTTTTAAAATGATACCTAAAATGTTGTACCGTTTGAATTTTTTTTATCTTAAATATGTCCAACGGGCTTCGTATGAACCCATGAACCCTAAAACATTGATTTTTCATATCAATCAATCGTTTTATTGATATTCAGCGTAAGCTATGGTCAACATGAATCAAGAGTAAGATCTGACAAATATGATGATAAATTAAGTGTAAGTTGGGTTACATTTTTTGAAATTTAGTTGTTTGTAAAGGAGCATTTGTCAATTTGGATAAAAATAATGGAAGTGAATTAGGTACTTAAAGTCATAATTATAATTAAAATTGTTTTTAAAATTATTAAATTTTTTTAAAATATGAGGGCATTTGGAGAATTATTGTTTATTAATAATAAAGAGCTCATTCTGCGGCGTTGTTTTGTTGGTTGAAATTTCTCCTAGGGGTCGGGCGTCTATTTTCAGC
>JAQFYP010001699.1:0-14651 GCA_034694865.1 Bilobella braunerae
TCGCGGAGCGATGCATCGGCGTTGGTAGCATCTTTTCATAAATTTTAAATAGGTCGGAAGTTCCCGTTGTATCAAAAGCATCATTTGTAAATGGTTTTTGACGGTCCTCAAATTGGGCGTTATTGTATTTGGCCCTTTGATAAATGTAGTTTGCCAGGCCTGAAATATCTTTGAGAAGGCGCTCTTAGGAAAATCCAAAATTCCTTGAAACATCTGTGGTGGGGGTTTATAAACCCGAAATTTAAATTCCGTTATAATACCAAAGCTAGCACCACCACCACCCCGCAAGGCCCAGAACAAATCTTCGTTTGAGTGACTGTTGACTGTTAACTTTCCTCTCGCTGTAACAATATTAATTTGTAGAACTTGATCGGATGTTAGGCCAAATCCTCGAGAATAGTATCCATGGCCTCCACCAGTAGCAAGCCCAGAAACGCCAACAACAGGGCATAGACCAATAGGAAAGAAGACTTTGGCCGTGGAATAGAGTTGGTAAGCCATTGGACCTAGGAGCGCTCCAGCGGCGACAGTCGCCGTCATTCCGTTTACTACGACGCTTTTCATTCGTCGTAGATCTACTACGACAGATTTAGGATTTCCATAGGCATACTTCTCTTCCTGATGCCCTCCACAGCGGGGTGTTATCTATATTATATATATATGTTGTTTACATATATTACATAAGTATAATATGCCATATAATACATACCAACTGTATACAATATATATATATATATAAAATATTCTCGTGTAATTTATATAAAGTATAAGCAAAAATATATAATACATATATAGGTTACATATATGTATTATATATTTTTCGTAGTTTGTATGTATTACATGAGATTATAAATTATGAATATTGTATACATTTTATGACATAATAACTTAATTTCAACACAATTACAATATTAATGTTAAGGACCTGTATTTGGTTCATTGTTCCACATTCTACGATCCGTTCAACGTCCGGTTCTGAGCCGGGCAAAACAAATCCTAAGGGATGCTTTATGTCTGGCTTAAGTCGATATTGGTAGTTGAGATCATCATACTTTGGTGAATTGGTTTTGTCAACAAAATAACTCATATCAAACCCTCGTGCAAATAGACATGCTTTAAACTGTCTCAAAGTTGCATTTGCTAAGAAGAGATTTTGAGAAATTATTAGAAGACAGAGAATCCAGAATGATTTCTTCATATTGAAGCGACTGCACGGGCCCAGTTCCAAAATAGTATTAAATCGACTGAATTGTGCGGCGAATGGCAATTTTTCTTCTACGTATGCCTAACCTGATTTTTTCTATTGTTTTTTTTTTAGAACCTGACAAAATCGATTCTTAAGTTTGACAAAAAATGGTAGAAAGAAAAAGAGAATATTCTATTGTTTCAATTATCAATTTGCTCTGATTTAGGGTTCAGTTTCACAGAACTTTAACCCCATGCTAAAAAAGTTCTTTCTATTTTTTAATATATTTTAATTTGACAAGACATGACATTATTCTACAAGAGCCTTTTTGGGAAAGGGTATTTTCTTAATTAAATTCTGTTTAACTAAACCTTTACTAAATTAATGTTGTTTAACATCACTCCATATGCAATAAGTGTGTATTTATTATTTATGTTATTAATAGTTAAACTTCCCGTGAATCTAATAAATTTTTTTTTTTAATATTTCGATCATTTTATTTGTTTATTGTGGTAGAAAGTCTATTCAAACCTTTTCGTAGTAAATAGAACAACCAAAAGTGTCACATATTGAAAATAAATGTGACAATCATTATATATATTGTGATTAGCTCATTTGCATACACGATATCATCAAGCTAGAACAATTTTAATGTTTTAAATCTCAATTTTTTAATTAAGCGATTAATTTTCTGGAAAATATTTTTTTATTTCAACTTGTTCAAAACTGTTTTGATTCAAGATTGTTTGGGTAGAAATACCTCCTCCATTAACATGCATACATACATACAAAATTGGTTTCTCCTTGATAATTTTACTAAAAATAAACTTTAAAAAAACTTCATCAATTGCGACACAGTAAGATCAAAATAAATTTTGAAAAATACGGGAAATAATGAAATTTCCATACATGTAATTGCATGCAAGAGAAATACAGGGAGAACAATTTTCAAAAGGTATCCAATAATACAGAGCTTGCTAAGCAATTGTGTTTTTTTTCCAAATACATAGCACAGCAAATTATTACCGCTTTGTATTCAATGGACTTAGTTTCTTGTACAAATTAAAAAGAACGACTAAGCTTTGCTTAAAATTAATTTGAAGAACTGATTTTGACAGCAATTTTCTTGAGTAATCCTTTTTTTCATTACCTTTTATGTTTCACATTAATTCATAGTTATGGTTATAGTTCAGTTCGATATAAAAGTTAATACCAAAGTATGAAGCCAAACTAGCTCGTCCTTGCCCCGTTTTCATGTGAGAGAGAAATATAGAAATTAAATTTTAACTTGTAAAATTAGCGGAAAACAAGTTGATACCAATGAGTACGATCAGTTCGTTAGAGTTTACATACAAATCACTTCGATGTAGTAAACTTGTATATAATTAAGTTATGCACATTACCTCAGACGTAGTTAACTTGTGTATTATTAATATTATTATTTATTAATTAAACTATATGTTTATAAACTACGGATATAGTTACCGAGTCATATAGAAGATTACTATATCCGAAGACAAGTTTCAGGAATAATTTTTATGAGCTAGCAAATCATCAGGCCGAATTGACAAAATATTACCATCAATAGTTGCAGAGTGTGAGTTGTTTTTCATCACAATTCCCTTGTAGTACCACTCGCTCCCGTTTCCTACAAAATTGCATGTAAATTTTGGCCCTCAGTGAACCACTAATGTGTTTAACTAATTAAACCTCTCCAATATTGTCTAAACGTGTTGATAGTTACAAAACCATAGGCATAAACACCTACTCAAGCACTTTTTATGTATAAGGTTTAATTTTTTTTCAAAATGCAAAACAATTTTGTTCTAGCCAATGGAACTAAAAGAGGGGTTTATGTACTCGCATAAAAACACAAACACATAAGAATGTGTGCTCAAACACAAAAAAAAATAAACGTAAAGCACATGAAATTGCAGGAAAGTTTCTACGCCAGCGCTTATGAGATGGTTTCTAGATTGAAAACAATTTTTTCAAAGCTAACGAACAATTTAGAAATAAAGTTATAAACTTGTTTGTTTGAGGAAAGGCTCAATGGCAACAAGTTCCAACTTTATTGTGGTACCTTTTAGTAATACTTATATGCGTTATATGACATTCCCGCTTAGCGGCCGGTCAACAACTTAAGTAGGTATGGGTATGGTAGGAAGGAGACATTAGCATAAGCGTATGAAACTGAGGGTCGTCTTTTGAATTCTTGCAAGGCTGTTGGGAAACCTATTTCTGTGTCTTTTGATTGTGCAGCGATATAGGAGATATGGGAATACAGAAGTTCAGAGGCTAGGCAATTCGTTAAGAGGAGAAACAGTAGCAGACATTTTTTTCGGCTGATCGTGGATTTGAACCTTTGTTCCAAGCTATTGGAGAGACACAGAAACTCTTCACTAATAATCCAACAAGGTCAAGTACACTATCTTCTACGTCACCCAATATTCTACACTATAAAATAGGCAATGAACTCTCTCCAATAGATATGTTAGAGAAAAATTTATACAGGCAACAAAACGATGAAGCTTGCGTTGATAGCAAAACTCTTTGTAATCGCTTTCATCTGTAAAATTAGAGCAATGGAGTTAAGTACCTTCTACTAATTAATTGAAGCGGGACATTTTTTCTGCTCAAAATTTTTCCTTTACCAATGTTCATAGTCAAGTTTACCACACTCCATTACACCTTTTTGTAGGTTTATCTAAAACTGTTCATTGGCAAAACCACGTATTTGGCGAAAGCGAACGCGGATGGAAACTGGTAAGTGTATCACTCCCCAAAGCCTTCTTATGTGTAAAGGATTTTAAAATATCTTCCAAATTTTTACCAATCTCAACAATCTGTATAAATAAATATTGGCCGCTAAATTTATCATGAAAAAAATTAATATAAGTACTTTTGTTTGGTTCAACATACCCCAGCACGGGCTGGTTAGGCTTAGAGTATAACTAAACAAATTTTACACTGTATCACTGTTATATCACACATTTTAGTCACACCGTTTCCAACCAAGAGGTCGAACAATTTTTTGAGAAACAAAGATCCATGAAATTAAGCATTGACAAATTTAAAGGAAAGCTAGAAGGCTCTCAAGTGGTTTATCGGGGAGGTATACTGGAGTTTGTCGTATTTTGTGCAATTTTGAATAAGAATTTGAACTTGGAAACAAAAGCTTATGAGATGGTGGGCGTAGCATATATCTCGAATTTTAAGGGCGATACATTGACTTTTAGGCTTGTTACATCCGTAAGTTTTAATAACCTAAACCATATCCTTAAGTTTTGTAAACCTAAACCTAAAAAAATATTTCGAAACCAATATTTTAATATGTTTTTGAAATATCTTGGTTAGACTCTCTTGTCAACTCCAGACTCTCCTATTACCAGGAACTCCCCGACAAAAATAAAGTTTTTTTGAGTGGTATTGCTCTTTTTGAAGATAACATATTTCGGTTGAAAAAACTCGCAAACATTCATTCCCAATTTGAGAGAGAAGACATGTAGGCCTTCAAGTTGAATGTTTGTTTAAAGTATTTGTTTGTTTTATGTTTTGTTTAAAGTATTTAAACCTTTTCTTTATTTTACTAGCTATAGCCTAATAGTGTCAAAGTCGACTGTTTCTGAAGAAGAAGAGTACAGACAAATCAAGAAGGATCTGCAGAATAAGTCAATCAAATTTCACATTACAATGGATCGAAACCTACCAGCTAACGACTTGAGATGGTGGCAAATCGAAGACAAACAAATTATTCACTCGGATGACGACTTCATCATTATCACATTTGGCATTTTGGCCAAACAACGTGTAACCTAATTTAATTAACCTAAGAAATTTAATTTTTTATTGAAATCTAAACTCATTCCGTCGAGGTCGGGCTTGTTGAATTTTTGTTTGTGTAAACACTTGCAGTCAATGACTTTCCTTTTTTGTTTGCAGTACACCATTCGTTTTTGTTTGGAACAATCGAAGGAATACATCACGTCCGCGGTGTACTGTGATTGGGAAAGAAGGTAATTTGATAAATAGCAATGAATTTTTTTCCCTAAAAATCCCAAATTAGTATTTATGCTATAAACGCATAAGCTAAACTCTAATACAACCTTATTTGTTTAAAATTTTATGCTGAGCTTATGTGCAAACTTTTCATTCTGACATTTTTGGAGTGAATTGTTGGAGTCGATTATGTCCACATTACTAAAGTATTGATAATTTTGGTATTGCCATTATTATTATGTTTGAATTGCTAATAAGATTGCATTTTTAGTGTTGTGTTATACGTTAAAAATATTCACTAATGTTGACTAATGAAAAAAGTTATTAAAAGTTGACATTGTGAACGTTGTCATTAACGTGATGGCATTACGACTTGGTTGACATTTGTAATGTTGCCCTTTTGCAGAGTTGGCATTTTTACCGTTGACGTTACTATTGTGTTGCCTTTATTAACCTGTTCACAAGTATTCCCAATACTTGACTTTCTGTTGCCAAAATTACGCCTTTCAATTCTAAAATGGTAAAACAAGTATCTGCTGCATATTACCTATCTACTACCTTCACTATTTCCAACAGGCAACTTTGTATACTATCTGAAGACAAGTTTGTGATGGAAACAAACAGGGAAAAGGTTGTTATTAAACCGAAGGACTTTGAAAAGGGGATGAAGATAGTGTTGAGTTATCTTCGGCCTGAAGCAAGAGAGAGTGATGCAAGGCGATGGTCTTTTCATTACATAAAAATGATGTCACCAGAACCAGATTGGCCCATGATTATCGATTACGAAATCTAGCGCAATGCTTCAAGGTCAAAATAATTCTGAGAAACGTGAAACTGGCCTACGCGATAGTGTTGCAGCGGATGCATATTTATTGTATTGGAAATAAAGTTGTATGCTAAAATAAGTAAAATTGTTTGCATTTTTGGCAGAAACCAAAATAATAGTCCGTTTCTTTTCAAGTAGTTTTCTAATTTGTTGCAGTCTTTTACTCTCACGCATGGTATATTTGTTTTAAATGTAAATCTTTGCTTGAACTTAAAACTTCATGTTTCGGTGTAAAATTGCAAAAAATATAGCAAATATATGTATATACATATTCTATTTATAGTTATAGCCTGTAAAGGAAGTGCTCTCGTTTAACTTTGCTGGATGTGTGTAAGTCCACGGAACTTGGCCTCACAATGAGTAAAAAATGATGCGAGAATTTATAGCTATTCTACTTAAATACTTAAAAATCTTCTTACCTAAATCGTACAAAAATATAAGAAATTGTAAAATAAAGTAAAACATGAGTGATACCGACTCTCTGCTGCCTAGAAAGGGTGTTACTAATTTGCGCTCCAAATCTAGCCAATTTGCGCCCCTACGCCCCTGATATATCCTCCAACCCGCGTGCTAGCGGTGCGACTGGAGGGTAGTAAGGGCGCAACGTGGGCGTACTAGGGGCGCGGAATTGGCGCAACAGAGGCGTACTAGGGGCGCGGTAGGGGCGTACTAGGGGCGCAACAAGGGCGTACTAGGGACGCAACAAGGGCGCGGTAGGGGTGAAACAAGGGCGAGGTAGGGGCTTACTAGGGGAGCGGTAGGGGCGTACACGTACTAGGGGCGCAACAGGGGCGCGGTAGGGAGCAACAGGGGAGTGTTATAAGCGCAACAAGGGCGAACTAGGGGCGCAACAGGGGCACAACAAGGGCGTACTATGGGCGTACTAAAGGCGCGGTAGGGGCGTACTAGGGGCGCAACAGGGGCGTGGTAGGGGCGCAACAACGGCGACTAGGGGCGCGGTAGGAGCGCAGTAAGGGCCCGGTAGGGGCACAGCAGAGGCGACCTCTACTGCCTCCCATCCTGGGGCGGGGTTGGTTCTAATGCTCTGAAGGGTTAGGTTTTAGAGTAGGTTTGCAGGTATTTTAGGTTCAACCAAATCCTAAACTAAACCTAACCCTACGGGACATAAAACCTCTAAGGTTAGGGTTAGGTTAGGTTTTTGGGTTTAGGTTACAACGCCCCTGTTGCGCCCCTAGTACGCCCCTGTTGCTCCCCTAATACGCCCCAGTTGCGCCCCTAGTACGCCCTTGTTGAGCCCGTGTTACACCCCTCTTGCGCCTCTACCGCGCCCCTAGTACGCCCCTGTTGCGCCCATAGTACGCTCCCACCGCGCCTTTAGTACGCCCCTGCTGTGACCCTATTACCCTCCAGTCTCGCCCCTAGCACGCGTGTTGGTGGTTTCGAAAGAGGCACAGGGGCGCAATTTATTTAGATTTGGGGCGCAAATTAGTAACACCCCTAGAAACGACCGACGCGCTGTTCAGATGCGTACGACCCTTGACTCGCGACTCTATTATGACTGTGCTTGACTGGATTAGCGTTAGTGAAGTGACTGATATGTTGAGTCCTAAACATAATACATTGCCGCATAACTTCAGTTTTATTTAAGACTCTCTACCACAATGTCATTTTCACTAAAATTGACATGACACTGGGCAAATTCTGGAAAAAACCTGCAGAAAACAAGATTTTCGGCACGTATAGATGGAGTGGTTTGTCTTTTCTAAATTTATGAACATTTTAAGGAATACCAAAATACAGTTGCAGTCTAGGGTACCCTTCCAAGTACAAGTAGAATAAACGTATACATAAGTACACATTTCTAAAGATTTGTCAAAAATTGAATGATTAGCGTAGTAATGATCATCTTAGAGTGAGTAAAGAAAGTAGAAAAAAAGCAAATAGGTGAGTAGGAGGAAGCACAGTCAGTAGTGTAGAGGCGAGCTGTAAATTTTAAAACAGGTCGTAAAAAAGAAGACAAAATTTTAGTTTCAAATTTGGGACTATGAGGCTATTAATAAGTCATAGACTAGAATGTTCTGACATTTTTTGAGCGGATAATTATAAAAATAAGTCTTACGTCCCTACCCCAATACATATGCACAGATGCAAGTGCGAAAAGTCAGTGCATCTGGATGCATAGCTATTTTTATGCTATTTCACATTCGCCTATAGCCTGGCCCACTGTATGCTTGTGCTAGTGAGTGGGAGAGGGTGGTCTCGGCCTGTGAAATGACTGGGAAGTTCCGAGGACTGAAGCAAATGAAGCTTCTGCCGGGCAATACACGAGGTGTTGGCTACTGAGGAGCCTCTAAAGCGTGCAGGTGCTGAACCCCACCTTACGCATACCTACCCATGTTCACCCACGATTCACCAAAGCAACTTTCTAGGCTTCCACTCACCACTACTACCCCACCACTTTTTACCGTGCTTGTGCCGAGGTTCGAACTTGGCACCTACCCATGCCTCCCTTCTTTTAACATACATACATACCCAAGCTAGGAACAGCTCCTACCCCCGAGACCCCTCACGGCCCTAACTGAAGCTCTAACCACTAGGCTAACACCGCCCACTAAGAGACAGATATATGCAGACATTTATTTGTGTCTTGGGCTTATTACGCCAGAAAGTCATTTTATAATTTTATCCTGTTATTGCTAACTCGACTCTAGCCTTTGTTACATTTTTTCTTATATGACGCTACTAGCTCGCGATCCCAAGTTGACCATAGAGAAGCATGAACTGCTTAACCAAAGGACAAGCCCCTCCTCTCCCTAGCATCTACTTTCTCCTCTCAAGCCATTTTTGCTGCTTCCAACAATTATGTGTGAGATGTGGCTAGTATTTTAATTACTATCACGAAACCTCATCTACAATTTATTTTGCTGCAGGTTTCTACTTTAGGTAAACGAATAGGCTTTATGTAAAACCTTCCCTAACAGAACTTTTTTTTTTACTTTTTAAAATCTTTGTTATGCAAACACTCAAATTGAGACGAGGTTGAAAAGAATTTAGCACTTTAAGCTTATGCAAACATTTTCATCATGTTTTTGGGTAAGGAATTCTTCTGAACTACACCTCTGCATTGTATTATAATTAATGTAAATTATTAGAGCAACGAAAAACTCACAGTAATACTAGAAAAGCATTAAATTTTAGCCTTTGCAGACAAATCACAAGAGAGACCTTTGAAAAAGTACAATAGCATACCCAGTCTTAACTAACAATTGACCCTAACAATATATAACCCTCGTCGCCTCGTCTAAAAATAAACAGTGCAAACATTATAAAACTGAGCGACTTTTTTCTACAATTAAAAACGCAATGAAAACTAATATTTTAAAAGTAGCTATGATAATCGCTGATCGCTGATTGCTGCTACTGGCCTCCTCACCGTGGTCATTTTTTGGCCGATCCTACGACAGTGATGCGGTCCGCCTGCTTCTGCATTGTTGTTTTTTTTTGGTAATGTAGGCAACTCACCTTTTTGCGTTGAGTTGAGCAGTGCTCTTTAACCGTAAAATATGATTCTGTCTGTTTATTTCAAAGATGAAATTTTACCAAACTTCAACTTTTAGCTTTATTTTATTCTGCTTAGTTCAATAGAATTTCTTTTAATGGTATTTACATTGCAATTTTTTTAGCATTGACACTTCTATATCAACTATTGTCCGGTATATTGTTTCATACTTTTATTAAATCAACGTTATGCAAAATAAGTCGGCTGAAATTCATGTTTATTTTTTCAGATTATTTTTGTTCCCTCAACGAGTCTAAATCGACTTACGGTCAAGCCAATTTCCTTGCTTGTAAATTCTAAAGCTTGTGCGGATGCTAGCAAGGTTAAGAAAAAATTTTTGCAAGCAACTTCAACTATGTTTTACTTTTCTGAAAAGTTTCCTTACGTAAAGAACTAGGACTTACGTAAAGTCTTCCCTAATAGAGTTTTACTTCTAAAAAACGTCGTTATGTGAACGCTCAAATCGAAATAAGGTTAAAATGGCTTCAGGTAATTAGGCTTTTGCAAGCATTTTTCCAACTCAGAGAGCATACTGTTGCAATGGAAATTTTCCGGTGCTATGTTTTTAAGTATGCTTTTGGATTGTATTCTAACCAAGGTCAACAGGAATGGGAGCTAAAATTCACAAATTGTAATTACAAAAATTATTGAGTTCTCTACAACATAAGTGCCCTTAAGGGACACCCTAGTAAGTTTGTCTCGACAAGCTTACCATTCAAATCGCTTAATAATTCACTTCATGTGAAAGCCATAAGTGAACTGTGGTTCAAGGATGGAGGAGCGTAGCTGAAAACTCGTATGGTCCGGGTGCGAACCCGACCACTTTCATGAGTATTACACACCGTTTTGTTATAATTTTTTCTTCAAAGTGTTTGAAAACCGTCTTTGAATATTGTCAATTTTTAATTTTTATTGTAAAATAAACCTAAGCTGAACCAAAGATAAACCTAAAACCGCAAAACCTAACCTAGACGATAGACGCGGTAAATCT
Source organism: Bilobella braunerae (assembly GCA_034694865.1). Taxonomy (NCBI): domain Eukaryota; kingdom Metazoa; phylum Arthropoda; class Collembola; order Poduromorpha; family Neanuridae; genus Bilobella; species Bilobella braunerae. The sequence goes on from JAQFYP010001699.1 coordinate 10,523, forward strand.
TCCAATTAGCTTAAACAAACTAAAAATTAGTTAAATTAAGACAGCCTAGTGTTTAAGACCTTCTATGAGATTATGAGTTCGAATTAGCCAATCAGCCGCGCAAAAAAGCTTTGCTCCAATGTACACCATAGTTTTAAATTGCTTTATTTTTACGCGAGGAACAATTCTACAACATTTGCCAGAAACAAATGATTTCAAGAGAGTAAACAGTAGTAGGCTAAGACCCCACTTCACGTCAATTTTGCTTCCCATGATGTATTGCTTATCGTACAAACTCTTCTCATCCAAGCATCTTCCAAATTTAGAAGAATAAGTTAAAACTTAACTTAACCATATAACCTCCAAATTGACTTGTTGAAGCCTGCTAACTAAAAACTTAGCTGCAACTGATCCACTGCAACATGCAAATGCAGATGCAACTGCAACTAGTTTCCAACAAATATTGGTTTAAAAAAGTTTCCCTGTACGGTTTACGTCGGGGTATTTTTTCATATAGTAGCAGATCGTTTTCAACGCAAAGTAGGTTGTTGCTATGATAAAACAATTTGATTGTCTGTTGCGAGCCAATTTCTTCAACTTAACTTCAATACATCTTAACTAATTAACTTGGTTTAGTAAGTTAATTTAGATTTTAGATAATTATTGTAAAGGTTCTTGTTTTTTTTGCAAGGAAGTAGGCATAACAGCAACAAAAACACTTTCCCTATACTGTTATCCGCCAGTCTTAATTTGCAAAATTTGATTGAAACCTGTAATAATAGAAAAAAGTGTGATGTAACTCGTGTCAAAACACAAACACAATAGCGTGGTTGCTTAAACAAAGAATGCACCCAAACACAAATGAATTTGAACAAAAAATCAACGTTATAGCTTGTGCAGATTGAGCCAATGTAAGTCTTAAGAAAAACACATTTGCAAAATCTTATGTTCTAACTTTCATGAGCCCTTGGGGTATCAGGCAGTGCTTGTTAGCTTAGCTAAGTTTTGCTAACAAATTAAACAAAATTAAATAATTAAAAGAATCATCAGAATAAAAAAAGTCCTAAATTATAGTTTAGCTTACAAGATGTTGTTAGAAGCTAATCCCGATTTTTTTTTCAAAATTGTGCATTACCTTGGTAACACCCGTGCCGTAGATATTAGATCAGTTGTTACCAATAATTATTCAAAATTGTAACTGTTTAAATGATCCGTTTTTAGGCAACTTTTAACAGAAGGATCAGTTTTAGAAATGTTAACAGAATAAGCAATTATGTAACTGTTAACAGAAATTTTAATAAATAATTCAATCCTTGAGACTGGGAAAACAGGAAGTAGCTACTGTCCGGTGATTGATCATCCCAGATATCAACCTCATTTGCATGCAAAATATTGCGCTTGCAGCTCCAGCGCTCTCTGCAGGAAATGATAATTGCCGTACAATTTTGGGTTTTTTGACAATTTAACCTTTGACCATAGAAAAACCGGACGTAAACTTTACCCAGAGTTTTGCCCTGAACCACTCCAGTCACAAATCTTGTTTATGTACACATTTTTGCGCCAGTAACTCAACCGTCTTTGCGGGATTGGACAAAGCACGTTAAACTTAGGATATTTTTACATTTGACCCCAGAAAAACCGGCTTAAAAATTTACCCGGAGTTTGGCCATAAATCACCCTATCAACAAAACTCATTAATATACACAGTTTTGCGCCCGTAGCCCAAGTGGTCTTTGCGGGATTAGACAAAACACGTTAAAGTGAAGGTATTTCGACATGTGACCCTAGAAAAACCAGAAGCAAACTCACCCAAACACAAACTCACGGAAAAACAGATTCCAAGTGAAAGGAATATGTATCTTACAGTTATATTGTTGTACTTATTGTTAGACAGAATAACTTAACTTTAATTAATTAATCTAGATTAAGTTATATCAAATATCAACAGTTATAGCATAAGCTTAAATCAGAATAGCAAGTTAAACTTTCAAATTTATAGAAATTAAAGTGGCAATTATACTCCCAGTGTAGCCGCCAATGAAATTTTATGGATAGTTTAGGAAATTTTGCTTTTATGTTGAGTAATTGCCAAATTGTCAATTTAAATTTTCAAAAACAAAATATATTTTCCTTTAAATTTGTCCTTCCTACAAAACGCATGGTTGTGGTTTTAAACGAAACCTTGGAGGAATTGACTGATCATTCTTGAAATAGTTAGTCGGATCGTATTTAACCTTGACTTGGCGTAAACGTTCTAAATTTCCACCATAGTAACGACAAAGATAGTTGTCCATATCAGCATCTGGGTAATTTTGATAGGTCTCCTTCGACTCGAAAACATTCAATCCAAAGTCAAAAAACATTTTCATCCAGTCCTCTGCAACTTTATTTTCTGCGGCACTATACTTAGCATCGTAGACCCGTACTACCTTTACATTGTATGTAATACGGCGACGATGAAAGAACGCCGTAGCATTTTCGGCAAAATTATCGATAGCACCACCATAGGCCTCGAGACGAAGAAAAATAGAATTGGGGCGTTGTTGATGAAGAACAGTAAACTGCTCAATTTCGTTTTCATTTAGAGTTTTAGAAACATAAAAGAACTTGGTTTTGATATTATCCAATTTAGATAAGCCAATATCATTATAAATTTGGATATAGATTTAGATTTGGATTTCTCCAGGTTTGAGAGTCCCACCATAATTTTTAGCCGCAAAAAGTATAAAATCCGGATAAGAAAAAGTTTTTGCAAAGCGATGCATCGGAGTTGGTAGCATCTTTTCATAAGTTTTAAATAGGTCTGAAGTTCCCGTTGTATCAAAAAACATCAGTTGATAATGTTTTTTGAAGGTTCTCAAATTGGGCGTCATTGTATTTGGCCCTTTGATAAATGCAGCTTGCCAGGCCTGAAATATCTTTGAAAAGGCGCTATTCGGCAAATCCAAAATTCCTTGAAACATCTGTGGTGGGAGGTTATAAACCCGAAATTTAAATTCTGTTATAATACCAAAGCTAGCACCACCACCACCACCGCAAGGCCCAGAACAAATCTTCATTTGAGTGACTGTTGACCGTTAATTTTCCTCTAGCTGTAACAATATTAATTTGAGAATTTGCAGATCGGATGTTAGGCCAAATCCTCGAGAATAGTATCCATGCCCAACACCAGTAGCAAGGCCAACAAAGGGGCAAAGACCAATTGGAAAGATGACTTTGGCCTTGGGATAGAGTTGATTTGCCATTGGACCAAGAAGAGATCCAGCTGCGACAGTTGCCGTGATACCGTCTTCTACGATGCTTTTCATTCGTCGTAGATATACTACGACAGATTTAGGACTTCCATAGGCCTACTTTTCTTCCTGATGCCCTCCACAGCGGGGTGTTACCTAAATATATAATTTACATAATTGTATTATATATTTTTTATAGCTTGTATACAATACACGAAATTATATATTATATACCTACAACTTGCGCCAACTTTTTGTATATCTTTCTTCGACTTTCTCACACAGCTCAGTTCAGGGCACAATGTTGACACTTTTGGAAAAAAAATTGCTCAGCTCAGAATCAACAGGAGGTGAGTCTTTCTTCTCGAAAAGTGCCGACGTATGTGTCGTTATCTGCGCTGAGCGGTAAAGTCGAAGGGCGGGTGTACAAAAGTTTGGTGCAAGGTGTATATAATATACGGCTTGTATGTTCGTGCCGAAAACCGTGTTTTCTGCACGAGGATTTTGTGTTTAAAGGTTCGAGCCTACTGTCAGGCGGAACCCAGTTTTAGGGTGTTTTTGTCTATTTGTGAAAGTGCAAGTAGTGAGTCGCAGGGAAAGGGAAGTTCACGCTGCACTTAGTAATTAGTGCACTTTAACTGAATTGCACTTTAGTAGTGCAATTCAGTTAGTCTATTTAGTCAATTAATTAGCATTTTTAAGTCATTTAACAGTCAGATGTGAGTCAATAAAAGAGTTTTCAATATATAACCTCTTTGAGCCCGACTTATACATTTGTCGAACTCTTATTGTTCTAAAAATTGTGATTAATTGACGAGAGCGTCATCTAGGGGCCCCAGCCAGCTATTCGTTCTCCAAACAGTTTTTTAGTAATGATTAGGAACATTTGCGCTAGATCGCATGCATCACTGATTAAC
>JAQFYP010001700.1:0-14651 GCA_034694865.1 Bilobella braunerae
ACTTTAAAAGCTGCTAATTTAGAAGTGATTTTACATGAGAAACGACCGGGGTATTTACACCGAATTTGCTAATTGCTTTTGGTTTGGAATATCATTCCAATTAGTTCCAATTAGTTGGCTCAATCAGCCACAGAAAAAAATCAAAACCTAAATTAAGGAATGACGTTTTGACTCTAATGCTAAAGCATGTAGATGTGAAAAGGCCTACGTGATCTAATGCTTATTTACCTAATGATGTACTTAAAGTCACATTCATTATTAATTATCATGTACATCACAAGGACTATTGTATAACTGACTATGACACATAGAGGCAGTAGTAGTCTACTAATTGTTATGATTATTTCAAAATCCACCTAGTCACAGAAATTTGATCTGTTATACAATTAATTAATCACTGAAATTACTTTACATTTGTATCCGAGCGCCCGACCACCATTTAATTCGGGATTGGTTTCTTATGCCCCATTCTCTGAATGCAGTTTGTGGTTACCTCTCAAAGCGTTCAAAAGTATCAAATAGTGTTCAAAAATTATTTGTTTTGTTCTGCGCAGTAGTGCGCACTTTCTTTTAAAAAGTTCATATAAATAGTTCTAAAAAGTAATGGCAAATGTAGTGTAAAAATCAAATGCAACGTCGTTCGTTGGCTATTGGTTCAAGTATAAATGAAAGCGCGCAACTGCACACTGGAACTGCTGTGTTGAAAACTATCAACCGTTTTCAGCAATCCATTTTTGAAAACAACGGTTAAAGTGCCTCTAATATGAGATTTACGGTAAAAATTGTATGTCATTATATAGGTGTCGGGCCTCTAATATGAGATTTACGTTAAAACTGGTATGTCATTATATAGGTGTCGGGCCTCAAATATGGGATTTACGGTAAAAATGGTATGTCATTATTTAGGTGTCGGGCCTCCAATATGAGATTTACGGTAGAAATGATATGTCATTATATAGGTGTCGGGCCTCTAATAGTATGTTTTGGAATCATGATTAGTTACTTCACCCGAGTTAGGTTAAAAAAAAAACGCATTTTGGTACTTAAAAAAACTGGCGATTTTATTACCCTGTTTTCAACAGAGTAAAAAAAACCTGGAACAGACATCTGGCGATTTTATTACCCTGTTTTCAACAGAGTTTTTGCCCAGGGAGAACGTTAGCACGGGTTACAACGTCCACAATATTAGTTATTGTGTGTATTCCTCCGTAAGCTTCAGGCTATTCAAATGTATTTAATTGATAAGCCATGGTTTGTTTCGCTTACGAATATAAACACTAAAATGGGTATGGCGAATAGCTACTTGTAATCTAGTGATTCCTCTAGATACTGCATCTAATTTTAAATTTACTTTAACTTTAATAAGATAGCCCCATTAATATACGTACTTGGATTTTAAAAATATAATGAATCAATTTCAGCTTTGTTCCTGAAAGCCCGCGATGGCTTATGCAGAAATGCAAAATCATCAAATATCGGAAGCGCATCGAGTCCTTGGACGTATTGCGAGGATGAATAACAAACCAACAATGGAGGAAAGTTTAATACGTGAAATATCAGTAATTGAAATGGGAAGCACAAATAGTGAAGGACAGCAAACGGCCGAGGGCACCTACTGGTCAATTTTTAAAAACAAGGCTTTCAGACGTCGAGCCCTTTTTCTAATAGTTGTCTGGATATCCTGGAGTACAGTGGGTTTTGACGTTGCCTACAACATCAAAAACGTTTAATTGGGAATTAGTATCCAATTTGCCAGAACTTCTCCTCGGTATGTACATACATATTTGACAAATATAGCATGGCAATAGCACAATGTGCTCTTCGATGCCTCTGAGCTGAATCTTTTCCAATACCTGTCAGAAGCATGGATTACCGTATCAAACACTCAAATATGAACAAAAGCTTATAAGTATGTATATTTTTACCAAATGTCTCAAGCCAAATGAAAAAAAAATAGTAAAATGATGCATTAGTTAAACCCTATTAGCGTTTTTGCTTTTGTCAATACTTCAGTCTCGATTATAAAGTACTAGCAAAGAAGCCCGTCCAAAGACGGGAGTACTCATTAATTATTTAAATAACTAATTAGAATTAGTTTTTGAGCCAGTTGGAGGTCACAGTTGAGCTTAAGCGTACGTAAAAACCCCTATTTACATGTTAAACTCAATTTCCAAAAGTTAATTGTTGTTAATCATAATTAACTAATTGAAATCACAATTAGGGAGCTTACTGAATTATTTGAACAAAGTTCTTCAACCGTTTCAAAAAGTTAATTGCAAAAAAAAATAGAAAAAAATATTAAAGTTGGTAGGATTCGAACCCGCGAAGCGACGTTCGCTTTCGATTTAATGTCGACGCTTTCCACCATTAGGCCACGGTGCCAGTGGTAATAAGTCAACAGAAATAAGTTGGCATTGTATTTGCGCTGCGCCTTGCCGCCAACCACCAACCAACTCTGTATTATATATAGTAATATTATATATAGTAATTGCTGCATTTTTTATCAATTGAAAAATAAACTAATTGATGACGTAAAAACTTTATTGACCACAAAATTGTTTTAAACAGTGATTCAGAATAAAATAATTTATTTATTTAACTACTTTTATTTAAATGACGTAATTTGAAAATGCACGACGAGGAGTGCAAGATGGCTGACGTTAAAATGACGTTTGAATGTTGATTTAATTTGGAGTGATCTAACCGAATGTGACCTGACCAGAACAGTGACTTGAGTGCAACCCCAGTAAAGGGAAATCTAGCTGACCACTAAGAAATTGATTAATTATGGAAGCTTCGGGAAGTGCAAGATTAGAAAAACACAAAAAATAAATAAAAATAACTATCGCGTTCAAAACCTAAAAGTTAACTGTGATTTTTCTAACATTATTCCAGAAAAAAAAGCCAACGCAAAACGCCAAATTTCAGTGGGAAAGAAATTCCTCTATCAAATTCTATTCTTTTTCTAGGTTATTTCTTTTTTCAACAATGGGAATTAAAGCCGTTTGCAGGAAGCCATTAGATAGATCCGTTTTTTTTTATTGTGATTGTGATGGAAACATTGTAGCACAATCTTAACCGCACGATCAGGGAATGTAGCCATTTTACTCCGGCTTTTAACACGGAAGCATTATATACTGTAAAACAGCGCGAAAGTCATCATATTTTAAAATTAATACAATTTGTTTGTTTAATATAAAGGGTTTGACACATTTCATTTTTTTTTTCATTAATTCATTTTTATCATTCATTTTGCTTTAATTGGAGCAATGAATAAACTAGTTAGGCATACTACTGCTGCGGCATACTACTTTTAATTAAGACAGTTCATGATGTCCATTTGAACAATTGAAATTCCCACAATTTTTGGATTTTGAATAAAATCTGTAATCCCGGGATAATAGTACCCCAGTCTCATCGCAAAAATAAAAAATAATGCAACACCTCTTTAAGGTACATTTAAAAATCTAGAATTTTTTTTAATTTCAAATACGTTGCCTAGAATTTTCCCATTCACTCCCTGTTTCTACTGTCCAATACGAAAAAAAAAACAGGTCTCAGAAAATGAGGGATTGATAATACAATCTGATTGTAGGCTTGCGGTTACAATCAGATTTACTGCACTATAATCAAAAATACTAGCCCGCTCAAGATGTCGATGACCCCTTGGACGCGGAGATAGTAGGTTACGTAGCATTAGTCACATTATTTGCAGACGTGTGTCTGCCGTAGGCGTAGTATTTTGTCTTGTCAGTTTATTGGGGTGTTCGAACTGTCCTTGTGATCACTGCTATAAATAGGTTACTTGGTCACTCGTCCGTTGCCTTATCTAGATTTCTGGCCCATTGCCGTCGACGTTGTGACCTCATCGCTGACCTTTGTTGACCCTACCGACATTATATCATTAGACTTAGAGTCGAACAAATAAAGTTATTTGTACTTGTCATTTCGTCCTGTCTTTTCCAGCACTTATTCGCCAGGAAAGTTGTCGAGTCGGCTCTACCGTTATGCGCATCACCCACGGCTCATTTGAAGTTTCAGAGTTCTGGGCGGCGTCCGATATCACAATCAACGTTGACTGAATTTTTATTTAAAGGAGCTTGGGTTAAATTACGAATTTACTATAGCCAATTAGATTGTTTTCAAACATAGCGAATTATTATAAAGATCTCCTCACAAGGGAACATTAACATTACAGTAGAGAACAAAGTTGGCGGTGTTGGTCTAGTGGTTAGAGCGTGTCTCTCTCAACTAGCCAGCGTGAGAACGGGAGTTTAAATCCTCCGATCAGTCACACAATAGTCTTGTCTGCTATTGGTTTTCCTTTTTAGGGAATTACCTTACCTCAGACCTTGTGTATGCCTGTAGCTCCGTTAAGTAGGCATACACAGACAGAGGATATGGAAATTAGCTGATAAGTTGAGCCAACCGGCTACCGATGACGCTCTCTGAAGCGATGATGACGCTGAATGATGCTCTCAGAGAGCACTAGGTCACACTTACCGGGACCTCTCGATGGCCTACCGTACCGGCCTAATATGCTGATGCCCTATGACATCTCTATGCCCCTAAATGGGCCAAATAAATCCACAATCAGCGGAGCTCTGAATTAGAGGTGTTGCTTTATTGGCAACCAAAAGAAGAGAAGTCCTTATCGCTATCCCAACCTAGGGGTAGCGGTTGGGTGGGGTGGGTGTGTGCATCTCGGGGGCCATCCGTCTAAAAGTTTTCCCAACAGTGTTAAGGTAAACCAAAAAACTGCACTCATTTGCATAAAGTCACCTGCGGTTATCAGGCGAAAGCTACGGCCGTACCTCATATCAGGTGGTGTCAGTGGAATGTTACGGATAGTCCGTTGTACCTACTTGATGACAACATTTATGCTAATGAGTCCTAATCCTACCACATCCCTACCCTTTCCTTTATCCTGACCATCCGCTTTCCGCGAATGTCAAATTACGCTCCTTTACCTTTACAGTGGGGAACACGTGAATTTGTGTAAGCGTTATACAAGGCGTTCACCAAACTTTTATAACTAGTTTAGCCAAAATTTAGTTTCCGTGTTTCATGCTTGCGCAAATGACGGTTGACATTTCAATTATTTAATGTTTCTAATGGGACATTTACACGTGGGAAGACCTTTAATTACAAACACGTGTAGCCAACCTGTAGCCAAACGCAATTTTCAAACAACACGATTGTCTAACACAATTAGAGAGAAAATAAATCAAATATAAATCAAAACCAAAATAGGAACATGCAGAAATCATCATTCGTGCGCTCAACCATAAGCGCAGCCGTCCAAACACTACAAATATTTTTTGGACGGAATGTATGCTTCGTGATCCTTCGGAAACTACATTTTTAGCTACATTAGTCAAATTATTTATTTTTTATTAATTAATTCTAATTTTTTTTCATTTGAATTACTAACTATTAATTCCGTCCACTGTATTTAAACCGCAAAAACAAAAATCTCTAGCGTCAGTGTATTCGATACCTGCACAGGCCAACTTTTTACCACTTGCACTTGTTTGAAAGTTAATAATTGAAAGAAATAATTACTGTTATTTTAGTTAACTATTTTAATTAAACATTTGATTCGGGGCTTGCGAGGTGAAATTTTTATTTCAGGTAAATTAAATGCAATTGAAAGTTGGATAAGGTGAAGCTAATAATATTAGTTGTGAGGCAAAATTAGTAGTTTTTGAAGTATCACGAAATATGGGCAAAAAATATTTGCATTTTTTGGACGGCTGCACTTATGCGTACGCGCACGACTGATGCTTTCTGAAAGTTAGTAATTCCTATACGTTCTATGTAAAGTGTTATTCTATATACATGGAATACAAAAACTGCAAATCTGTCGGTAAGTAAAGGTCCCTTCTTTGCGTTTCAGGTGTCAATGCTACAAAAATTTAAAATACAAGTGCAAAACCCTGTCATTCGCGCATGCGTGAACGCAGCAGCTAAATTTTGGCTAAAGTATTTATTAACGCTTCGTGAACACCCTGATCTGCATGTTCCCTCCTGTAATGGTCCTTTGTTAGAGCAATGAATTAATTACAAGTTTTGAGACGTTTGAAGCTTATTTCTACTCTTTGGTACACCTGGAATGATTAGAAGGTAGTATCTTTTGAGCACAATAATGAATTTCGGTATTATCCTGTTTTTCTTTGCGCTGGTCAAAAATATTTAAAATTTCTAGTCTAGCCGTCTAATATGAACAAGATATTTGCAATGGATGCAATGTCATTCACCTTGTCTTGAAATCAGAAAATGAAAGATGCAGTTTAGGATAGCTGGCAATTCAACTTTTATTCTTATTTGATTTGGAGCATTTAATTTCATTTCTATTTCATACTTTAACAAAATGATCAATCCTTTTTTCGGTTAGGAAAGGAAAAGGCTCGTTATTTGACATTCCCGCAGAGTGGTCAACATGTAAAGGAGAAGGTAGGGATGTGGTTAGGGAGGGATTAGGAGCTCATTAGCATAGATGTTATCATCAAGCAGGCACAACAGTCTATCCGTAACATTCCGATGTTTTACGGGCCTAAAGCTCCAAGGCCGAGGAAACCAACCTGAAATCAGGTACCACCGTAGCTTTCGCCTGATAATCGCAGGTGACCATGTGTAGAATACATGTGTTGTTGTATTGATAACCAAAATCCCTTAATTAGTTTTTACCTTAGTTTACATTATACTAAATTCCCTTTTCTAAAAAACCTTTGGTACGTCCCATTTTTGCCAAAACACTATGTTTTATACTACGCCTTTTTACTACGTCTTTAGCACTGTTGGGAAACCTTATCAGGTACCTTCCATATCCTCTGTCTGTATATGCCTACTTCACGGACGTACGGGCATACACAAGGTCAGAGGCAAGGTAAATCTTTTAAGGACAAAGCCAACAGTGATGATTTTTTTGTAGCTGATTGGGGGATTTGAAATTCCGTTCTCATGCTGACCAGCATGAGAACGCCAAGTTAAGGAGCAAGCTGGGGCTGATCGACCTGGAAAGAGCAAAAAACACTTCCTCCATTTTGCATTACCATAGCCTAACAAGAGGGTCCTATGTAGAGAAGTTCTACTTAACCAGAAACCTTCCAAAAAACGCTGTGACCAGGATTCTAAGGTTATCCAGTAATTCCCTTCTGAACAACGGGAGTTGGGCAAACCTTGGAGCCTTCATAAAATCCCAACTGCAAGTTTTGCGATTTACCACTCTCTTTCCAACATGTCTTGGTGGAATGCGACGCGGCCTCCAGAGAAAGAGAACGACTAACGCGTGGGATGCCACACACAGACTCCATGTCCGCCATCAAACTCTTGGTCAACTATCTGACAAATTACCCGGCTGACAACTCCACATACAGGAAACTCCATGTCTTCTTCAACCAGGTGGTGGGACTGTATCAATAGGAATAACTTGAGAATGCGGACAAAACAAATGAAGCATAAACTCTCACCCTGACTTTTAGAAATTTTATCTTATTATCTTATTAGTACCTTATTCCTGATACTGACGCATATTAATAATTTCGACAATTGTATTTTAAATAAACCGTGGTAAAACGGTCAACCAGTAGCGGAAGTAGGAAAGTTAAAAATAGAAACATTAAAATCATTAGACTAGAAAACAGGAGTCCAAATTTTTGAAGGTCAAGGGCTATTTCCGGGTGAAAAAGGGCACTGGGGTCATTCAAACCATCATAACTTTTCATTTCATTCAAAAGTAGGGTTTGACCTTGAAAGGTCATTTTGAGGTCAAGGGGTCATTTTCGGGTCAAGGGATGCTCTGGAGCCATTCAAACCATCACAACTTTTTGTTTCATGCAAAAGTAGAGTTTGACCTTGAAAAGTCATTTTGAGGTCAACGGGTCATTTTGGGAGTCATTGGGGGATCACAGAGAAAAGTGTCCTATACAAATGTTCTTTATCTTCATAAGACAAACAACATTTACAAGGGTCATTTTCCATGTTGTCATAGAATGATATCTTTGACCTTGACCTTTGACCCCCAAGGGGGTCACTTCCGGTCAAACTAAAACAAACTTAAACTGGGCCGGAACTCAAAAAGCTTATAACCGCAAATAGATTTGACATATGTTAAGTAGTTCCTGAGATAATCGTGATTATCAGTCGGACAGACGGACAGACGGACAGAAATGACGAAAACATAAGTAGCTTTCGCTTCGCTTCCGCTACTAATAAAGATAATCTGGTATTACGTATTATTGAACGAGCATGTACATGTTGATATGGGTGAGCCTAAGTCAAATAAACTTGAATTGAATTGAATTTTTCTCATGCGGACTAGTAGAGAGAGAAAAAGTCTCTTAGCCACTACGCCATCTCGCTACTCTTGTGATGGGGTCAACATATTGATCCCACTGCATCTTTTTTAGATTCTATATAAAATATGATCCAGTTTTTCCAACTTTACAGAGAACCGAATTGTTGAATAGCTTTAAAAAGTAACGGGTATTATCTCGCTACCAATAACATTAATTTGTGTATATTAATTGTAGTAATGTTATAAATTTAAATGTAAAATGTATAAAACTAAACTAACTAATTTTTTTATACTGAAAGCAAAGCTATTCTTTATTTTCCTCGCCACTCGGACATCAGTAGATTATAAAGGCGGACTTGGTGCTAAACTTGGAAATTAATATAGGACTGACAATACCGACACCATGATAATGACGTTTATTAGCGAGCAAATGCACAGAATTTTGCTCATATTTCTGGTGAAGCAAAATTTCTCGAATCTTCTAAAGTGCACTGCATTAAAGCTCAATGTGAGTCAGTGAGAAAACATTCTCATCAACATTCTTTTTTCGCCCAAATGTAGTGACACAATAGGATGAAATCTTGGCACTTCACTCCACTACACAACCGCGACCGCGATTATCAGGTACACTAGCTTTCAAGCCGAATACTTACATTCAAAAAAATTCATTCGAATTATGCATTCCAAAGTTGGCCTATAGTCTCTCCGGAAATTTAACTGTTCCAATTCCAAACCCGCGACCAATTTTAGTTTTATTTTTGGGAATTAACGCTGGCCTCGTTGCCAACGTTGCCTCGAGTAATGACACGAGAAACTGAGCTGGAAAAAGATAGAATAAAATCAACAAAAGAAAATTTAAACTCAATTGAAATAAAGCCCGAACTTGATAAATTAGAACCAGACCAAATTAGGTATCATATATGCGGTTTGCCTAGAACCTAAATAAACTGGAAAAAAAATTGTCACCTACCCCTACACTCATGACCAAGCAGTGGCCCCTCATTGTCATAACCCGTGAATGGTCTTAATTCGTCATGTCACGTAGTCAATTAGCATAGGTACATGCATCAGCATTAGAGTCAAAACGTCGATGCTTAATTGAGGTTTTGATAAAAAAAAACAGCATAAAAGTCTTACAAGAAAGCATTGAACACTTTCGATCATTGGCAGCCCCTGTTTGACCATGGAGCAGGGGGCAGAGAGTACTGACAATTGACCAAATCATATTCTCTTTCGATCAGAATCAACATTGTAAATACAAAACCTATCGCTACTCCACCATATAAAAAGAACCCGCAAGATTAAACATTCATGGACGAAGAGTTCAACAAGTTATTAGAAACCGGGATCGTTAGGAAGTCGTCTTCTACTTGTGACGAGGGTGTGACAATAGAAAGGCGAGCTATTAGCTCCCAGCTTAGGTTTTGTATCGACTATAACTAGTTGAACCAAGGTACTAAAGTGGAGCAGTTTCCAATGCCCATTATTACTGAACTATTGTCATGCTTGGAAAGGGGCAAGCTATTTTCATGCATGGATTGCTTCAATGGGTACATGCAGCTAGCCCTAAATCTATATGATGTTGAGAAGACCAGCTCCTTTACACATAAAAGGAACCTTAGAATACTTTTATATTTTATTTGAGCTTGCCCACGCACAAGCCCTCTATAGCAAGTACTTAGAAATTGGACTAGATAACCTTACTTGAAACACAGCTTTAGTCTACCTAGACAACATAATGATGTATTCCAAGAACTTCAAAAGCTTCTTGGAAACCTAAATTTTGTATTCCGTCAGCTAAGGGCCTTTGGCTTTGACATCACTTTATCACCTTCAAAATTCCGGAGCAACTGAATTAGAGGTGTTGGGTCAAGTAATTTTTAATGCTGGAATTGAGTTTAACTCTTCTAAAGTGGACACCATAATTGTAATGCCTTCGACAAAAAAATTAGCGACGTCAGGAAGAGGTTGTCCAGGCTACTACAGTGGATTTATTAAAAACTAAACTAATTCTTACAAAACCGTTACCCGACATTACAAAGAAAAATTGCATATTTTACAGTAACAATGAACAAGAAAACCCCTTTCAAACTACCAAATCAAAATTAGCAACAGCTGCAATTCTAGCTTACTTTAAGGAGAATTTAGAACTACAGTGAGAATGTTTCACCACTGTTAAAACTTTCTCTTGGGTGGGAAGTAAAATCTCAACTCCTGTTTTTTACACGGCCGTCGTTTCCCAATTCTTATTTTTCCGCCCAATTAACGGTCGATTCTTTTACGAAGGACCAACACTCTCACTGTAGAGATGCTTAAAAACTCGAGTCAACATGGCTTCGGAGGTATTTTACATAAAAAACCTACATGGGAAGTAGGAATTAATTTTATATGCTAGACGCGCCTTTTTTCAGGTGATGAAACTAGGTATAGTACGACGGAGCAGTAATGCTAAGGCAAAATTTGTGAATTAGAGGGATTACGTGAATATATCAGTTTTTGACCTATTACAATCTTGACAGATCATTGTGCTTTATGCTATATAAAATATCTTCAAAAATTTCAAAAATCTGAAACTCGCTTAAAACTCCTAGATGTGGACTACAGCAACCGCCATATTAGTTTCAAAAACAACATTCCAGCTAATTTTTCAAACAAATTTTCAATCCCAACGTTTTAGCCCAAATTTAATTATTCAGAGAAACCTTCTGAAGAATGAGGCCTAGAAATTTTTTTAGATTCTAGATTGCATTAAAAATACCTCAAGCTCAACCGACATTTCACTTTTGACGTCATGATATCCCTGTCGAAATGACGAATGTTGACCTCATTCGGTCAATAATATTAAAGTTTTCGTTGAAGCAATCTTAAGATATATAAATGCTACACCAATTAAGAAAAACACGACACAAGAAGTTATACTATTTCTGATAACACTCACGGAGTATTTAAAACTCCATTATCAATCAACTACTCCACTTTTCGATCTTCTTTCTTTTCACAATTCAATTAGCTTGTGGGTACGAGTGGTTTGTATATAACCCCTAGCATTGCGGATCAAAAGGGGTTTTAAGACGGAGTAGTCTTAAGCTTATGTTTTTGCCAATCATTGTAACTCCACTTAGAATGATTGTGACGAACATTTAGGTTCCCCGCAATCATCTGCCGTCAAAGTCGACACCATGTGATATAGTAGTTTTTTATTATACCCGGTAGAAATTCATTTCATCCCTTGAATTTATGTTTAGGGAATGAGATTTCAAAAAAAAATTTCGTATATTAAAATGGGCGAAAGAGAAAAAGAGCTCAGGCAAAAAAAGGTAAGCACATCACATTGTGACCATGAAATTCAAATTGGGGACTTACGATTAGTTTTTAATCAGAGGTAAAAATCCAAGAGAAGGTATTTCAAGAAAATTAGGATTTAAATTCAAATCTAACATATGTCCTAGTAGAGTGATAGTGAGTTGTTAGACCTCAAAACCTGTGCGTTAAACCGGCTCACCCAAAAACCCATTTTTGCCTGTAAATTTGGTCCTTCTGAGCCGACCCCTAACTAACTCATGCCCACCCAGCCGATCCCTGAACCGACGCCTCAAAATAATTTTACTAAAAATTAATTATCTAAGCCTCACCTAATATAGGACAATATGAGTTTTAAGTAATTAAACTTGACCATATAGCTAAACTACAAATGGCAAAACGCAAACTAATTATCCGATTAACTGACATATACAGACTCTGACCTCCCAGTAATGGACCATAAGATAACATTGACCACTTTCATCAGTGACGATGACTTCGACAGTCACAATATTGACTCTCCATACGTCATCAGGTGTCTTTGTAAGTAGAAAATTGACTGACTTAATTTTTAAGAATGACCCGTGTACTTAATTCCTTAACCTCAAAGTAGTGGAGGATTGGCATCTGCTTAATTAATTATAAAAACAAGTGTTCGGGGCTGATAGATGGGGGATGATCTCTCCCCGACGGTCTCAAGCAGTACGCATTGTACACGTGCGAACTCATTGAAAATGTATTCTAGGAAGAATGTTAAGAACACACTGTCAAGTTATTGAGAACAAAAAAAATTCAAGAATTAAATCCTTTTGACTTTTTAGTATTACCTAGTATATACATCAAATTATTAGAAGTTAAATTGAATTAACAAACGTTCATTGAACACGTGTAGTATTCTTGTATGGAAAAATTCCTAATCGTCAATTCCAAGAAGCCGTTTTGAAACTATGTTTGAAATATTCAAAGCAAGAAATTTTCATTGTTGTAAGGGACATAGCTGTACTGAGCTTGTATAACCCTTTTCCTTATGCTCCTATTTGTGCCTTGTTTTTGAGACTAATATATTTTTAGTGCTTTAAAAAAACCTCATTTCGATAAACACTGGTGAACATTTTAAAATACTCAAAGCAAAACATAATTATTGAAGTATGGGCTACAGCACTTGAGCTTGAATAATATTTTGAGGAATTTGTAAACAAGAATTCTTACGGTTGTGTGGAAAATTTCCAATTTCCCTTGCAGCAACCGTCTCCTAACTTCTCTATTTTCAACACAGACAAAATCTCTCTAGTATGTTGGAAATACTATCATAATGCAAATAATGATAAATACGACAAAAAATGGACAAAAAATCGCTGTATTCGTTTCAATGTACTTTTATTTATTTACGTGTCAAATAAACAATTAAATAATCATTTGAAGGTTGAATGAAAAATGACGCCTCTTTTACTTATGGAATATCATTCATCAACATAAATTGATGACTCTTCTGGAAATATGCGTAGTAATTTATTCTGAGACTGACACAAGTCGATGAACAAATGTCCATATTGGGTGGTCATGTACTCCTTATAAGCAAATTCCATTGCTTCGTTCTTCTTCCCGCATTCATTTTCTTTCATGAAACAAAGGGGAGGGTTGTTCATGAGTATTAGGTAGTGAAAATTTGATGTCATCTCACGGAGGTTCTTGTGAAAAAAAGTTTTGAACAAGAATAATGACGAAAACTTGCGATGACGTGAGGTTCTTGCGTATAAGGTTCCAACTTCTTCCTTCCCGGCTTCATGCATAAGATCATATAAGATAACAAGAGATGGTTTATCTGTTCCACCATGCCCCTTTTCTGGAAATCCAAAATGAAATTGTATTGTGGTATCTTGGTTATGATGCTCTATCGGAACATCGTTTCCAGTCTTTATAAGCTTTTCACGTCGAAGAAAAAATGTTGGTGACCGAACCGTGTCAACGACCGTCTTATCTATTAAGTTATTTTTAGGTCTAATTATACTTCTTATTTTATCGTGTATAACCACGACCAGGAGCGAGCGCTCCTCCTGTGTATTTAGTTAAGGTTAAAAATATTACCTACATTCAGTTTAAACAAGCAATTAACATCATTCTCTCTGTTTCATTAAATCAATTCAAGTCACATTGATTCTTGTGTACTGTCGTCAAAGGTCATTTAAGGTCATTCACCTAAACTCATACATTTCATATTGTCAGAGTTCAACAACCAGTTCTGATCAGAACTACAATTCTGTGCATCGCTGCCATTTAATTCTTTCAGTCTAAATCGTTCTCCCAAATTATACTCACTCCATCACAAACAATTTGGTTCCGAAACCAGAGAAACGAGAGGTCAGGTTTGAGTCATCAAAATCGAAGGTTGAATACTTGTCACGTCTTGCTGCTTTTGAAGAAATCCCTTCACGTCCGTAAGCTTCAATCAGTAAGTTACGCGTGTCGCTGCATCTGTCAAAATGGAAGGCGTACTGTCTTTGCCTTTTAAGCGAACTGCACGGAAGGTCAAGCTGGGCAAAATTCTCCAAGCCGTCAAGGAGAATAACCCGTGGTTGACCTCAATCACCCTAAATCCACTTTTCCATTAGCCCGGGAAGATCCAAACAAAGATCGACGTTATCCAGGACGAGATCATCTCTAAAATCTCAAAGGAAGAGGATCTAAATATTCAAATTGTGGCTATGGAACCAATTGACCAGCTCGTCGTCATGATCAACTCACTGATCAGTGAGACACTGGCCAACCTTGCAAGGAGTCAACTTCCTCAATGTCAGGTCAAGGACAATTGTCAAAGGTCAAGCTTCCAAAGATTGAACTCCCTACCTTCGGTGGTAACAACAAAGAATGACCTTCCTATCGCGACCAATTTACAGCAACGATAGTTGCTAATACCTCGCTCTCAAGGTGCGAAATATTTATTATTAATTAAGTTGACTATTAAGTCGGAATTATTTAGTTGATATTTATTCCAAAACTCGCATAATTAACTACGAGATTTTGAAACCTGACAGCATTACTTAAACTTAATAGA
>JAQFYP010001701.1:0-14650 GCA_034694865.1 Bilobella braunerae
CTCTAGAGAGATTTCGGTTACGGATGTGATTGGCCTCCTCCCAAACTATTTTTTGAATTTACAAAGAAAACTTAGGTCTAAATTAAAATTTTCTTTGACAGGCGGCCTGGTTTCGCACAATCCACACACGCTCCTCCGACCGCAACTCCAGGCCTTTCTGAATTCTGAAAAATCGTGGACACTGGAGAAGTTGGTGCGTCTCCTCCAGGAGACCTACGAACCACTTTCCTCCCTCGTCAAGCTACCAACCACCATCCAGCTCGGCACGGTGCATAATCGGCCACAGTTGCCCGTTCAGACCTTTGTCCTCATCCCACAGTCAACGGCCCATGTCCGCCTCGTCTACAACAACGTCTACTGCCTCGATGTCCACTTTCAGCCGGAAGGGCTCGTGTCCATTCGGGACGGGGCATACTCCCTCTTTGACAAGACGCAAGTGCTCGGAGACTTGACACCCACCCAAGGGCTCAAGGTACTTGAAAAAAAAATCATGTTTATTAATGAACTTATCAGTATTAACTTGTATTGTACACAACATCATTTTATATCTTTAAAAAATATAAACATTAAAAAAATCGCTCAATACATTGCTCGAGTTCTTAAGTGTTGCCCATTAAGGAATTAGAATGAGTAAAGGCTCTGTTTCACTTCCAAGTCGTTTGAAACGAATTTGCATTTTTGGCGACTATTATTAAAGCCGATTAAGCTTGTCCTTGGATAGCGTTTAAAAATACGTTTTTTATTAGGTAGAATTTTTTGAGATTGATTTACTATGTATGTTTATGTATTATTTTGTTGTGGTAGGCGTTCCTATCTAAATACGTTGACGAGAGCGGCGTGTTTCGGCGGCGGTCACAGTCTGAGGATGACAATCCGCCATCGCCAATTTCGACGATGCTTGATTTGGAGCAGAATTTGGGAACGCCCACCGGCGGACCCCCCTCAAGCTCCTCCTTCCTCTCAAAACCACAAAGCCCCGCCCCCGGGAGGTCAAATCCACACACACCTGCAAGTCCCCATCTCACTCAGGTAATTCATATTTAAATTAATTTTAAAAACTCAGGTAATTCATAATTGAAATTAATAAAGTGTCAGGTAACTGTCATTTCAAATAATAAAGTAAACTCTCTGGTAGTTCCTATTTCAAATTATAAAAAAAAATCAGGTAATCTCTACTTTCAATCAATGAAAACTCAATTAGTAATTGCTATTTCAATGACGTAAATAATTCATTTCAATTAATTTTAAAGCCATTTAAATTTTTGAAAAGTCAGGTAATTGATGTTTTGAAATAAAGACAAAAACTCTCTGCCAACCTCCACTCCAGCCCCGGTTGACCAAAACCTGAATTCAAACTATTTGTTTCCTATCAAATGAAATCTATTTTATTTGCCTGGCATTTAATCGATGCATTTCAGGAAAGGAACACACAATGTTCAATTCTTGTTAAATGGCACTTGCCCTCATAAAACAAACTCTAATTTTTTGTTACTTTTCTAATTTTCAAAAAAAATAAAAAATTTCAAAATTACATAAAATTCTATAAAAACGATCTTTTCTTAAAATGACGCAAAATTCTATAAATGGATTAATTTAGCTTAAAATGGCGCAAAATTCTATAAATTGTTTAATTTTGTTAAAAAGACGCAAAATTCTATAAATTGATTAATTCTCATAAAATGGGGCAGAATTCTGAAATGATTATTTTCTTAAAATGAACCCTTTTTAGTGAGTGGCTCAAAATTTCAATACTCTTTTTCAGGCTCCAAGCGGCTTTAGCCCCGCCACTTCATTTGCAAATTTGGCGTCTCCGCCTTCCCTTCCCCAGTTGAGTCAACCGTCGCCCAATCCTCAGCAAATGCTGCTCCAGCATCAAGTACCCTCTCCTTCGGGGCCTGGAACGCACATTCCAGCCCCGTCCCCCTCAGGGGGCCCTCTCTCTGTCCCCACGCCATCTCCCAACCCTTCGTCCCACTCTGCAAACGCCCCGGGACCGAGCAGCGCTCCTACGCTCATTGGCCACCCGTCACCCTTCTTCGTCCATGCCGAAGGATCCCCTGCCGCAGTGCAGAGCCCTTGGGGTGTCCCTGGATCCCCCTCGATCCCACGCCCCTCCCCCGGAAGGGCCGGTGTGTCCCCTGGAGGCGGAAATTCTGACGGAAGGTCCAATGCACCGAACCGCGTCCTTCCGCAGCGATCATGGGCTGGAGCGATTCCTACGATTCTGTCCCATGACGCCCTTGACATCCTCTGTACACCAATCACGATGGACGGGGGTCAAGAGGCTGGAAACGGGGGTCAAGGCTACCCTTGCAGTCCCTTGGAACGCTTTCTCGGATGCTCGAACCTGCGCAGACAACTCCAGCGCATCGTGCAACAGGAGGAGCATGTAAGGACACTTTTCAAAAATGATAGTTTGAATTTAGCTATGAACATTACAAAAAAAAGAAATGAAATGAAATTCAAAAATAAAGATAACAGAAAATTGAAGCCAAACAAAATAGAAGACAAAAACAAATTTTGAAAACAAAATTTTTTTAAAACAATTTGGAAAAGATGAAACGCCGCTTAATATTTATTTCAAATATGAAATATCATTACTTGAGTTATAAAGTTTTGTGCCCACGGTGACAAAATACGAGCGAGAACTTGTCGGAGATTAGATACTGTCTCATCCGTGTACGTGTCCAATCCGTGTACCATTTCATGTTACAACTCTGTTGCTTACATTGCTGTTGTTGACAGTTTTGTTGTTGTTGACAGTATTGTTGCTGTTGACAGATTTGTTGTTGACATTATTTGTGTTTTGGGTTTTACTAGTTGAATCTTTTGCCGTCGACGGAACTGGGTGTTTTACTCTTTCGATCCGAAACGATGCAGTTCCGAGTGGGCCTGGACCCGACGAATTTCCAATCGCTGCACCTCAAAATAACGCCGCTTCCCGAGACGTTCCAGTGGAGTGCTGAGGAGGTGCAGTTGCTGGAAACGTTTTTCGCTTCGAAAGTGGTTCGGCCGCCGTTTCGGCCCAACGGCTTAGCCGCCTTCGCCCGCATGATCTCCCTCCCTCCAAGGGTTATTCGCGACTTGGTTCAAATCATACGCCTTCAACTCGTGCCCTCGATTGTGGAGCAGCAGGGATGGCACTGGCTACCACAATTATGTCTCACGGTCCCTCCTGCAGCGTTGCCTATTATCGCTCCAGGTAAAAATTAAGCATAATTTAAAGCAAGTTTAAGCAATTTAAGCAGACTTTCTTGCTTAACGTTTTTAAAGTATGAAAACTCTTGTTCAGAATTTTAAAGTTTACTAAACAGTTTTTTTGAGATTCGGATATTGTAAATTGAAATGCAAACTTGTGTTTTTGTGTGTAGGGATGCCGGCCGTGGTTATCTCACAAGCGAAGTTTCTTATATACGTAAGTTTTCTACAGTGAATTTTGAGAAAAAAAAACGCTGAATTTTCAAAAAAGAATTGTATTTCATGTTATTTGATGCTTTTTAGCTGCTACTGACCAAAGTTCAGACGGATGTGGTTCCGATGGAGACAGAAGGGGCGGAGCCACCGAGTGGGGCAGACAAGGAAACGTTTGTGGTGGCTCCGCTCGTCCACGACATGGGAAGCAACTGCACGCAATTGGCGGAGAAGCGGAATTGGCCAGTACCTCAAGACTGCGCAGCGCTGTCCCACCATATCAAGCGATTCACCGAACTCACCTTCCCCACCATGGGAATGGACTGCAGCCTCTTTCCAACAGTACAAGACGTCATTGCCAATTTCACACTTCCCATGGAACAGCAGCACCAAATCAATCAAAATATTCCTCACGGAAATGTAAATGTAAGGTTTTTAATAAATTAATTCACAATTGACTTAATAAATTAACTAATTACAATTAACTAATTTCTAAAATACTGGGAATTGGAACTGGTACCAGCCAACTTTTAAAAAAATGCTTCTTTTTCACACAGATGGGAGGTCAAATGGTTCGTCCGCAAATGCAAGGGATCATGAGCCCTGGGCAATTCGGAGGTCACCCGCCTCCGCCAAATATCATTTGACACGGACCTCACCTACAGTAATACTAGGAGGACCTTAAGGGTCCCCTTCAGCCTAGGTCCTCTTACCTTAAATCATGTCACAGGGCCCTTCTTTTTAACCAAAGGACCTTTAAGGGTCAACAGTGACCTTTTAAGGGTCACTCATGTATAGAAAGTGTCCCAGAGTCGATCTTGATTTCGAATAAAAGTATTTCCTTCAGTATCTGCAGCCACATGATTGGACGAGGGCGTTGGGGTGAATTGCGACAATGTGACCGTATGCTCCGCCCTCCATGACCATCAGCGGCTGATAGGATACTGCCACGCAGCTGGATCCTGGCAGTTGCTCTGGAGTGGCGAGTCCTTCGAGGATTCTAGTTTCAGAAAACGATTTTTTAAATTTCAAAAAACAGATTCTTCTAATTTTTTTTAGAAAACGAATTTTCGAAATTTTTAAAATACTGCCAGTATCCTTACCTGTGTCGATCGATGAAGTAGGAGTGGAGCGTGAAGTTGAAAACTTCGTTGAGAAGGGGAAATGGGCACTTTCCAGTGCAGAAGCCGAGGTCAAGGAAGGGCGGAGCTACGATGTCGTCCAGCCCAATGTCGCTCGGCTTCACGAGCCACTCCGCTCGGCGACATATTGTCGAATCTGGAGCTGTGTGAAATTGTCGACTTCGTGACCTTCGACCTCGCGACGACGCTGGAGAGTGCTCTGGCACGGATCGCTTCCGCCTTTGCAGCGATGACGCTTGAAGTGTTTCTTCATTAGGAATTTGGAGCGGAGACTGATGAATGAGGAGGAAGGGCCCATTTTCATCGAGGTCAAATAAAAGGTCAAGTGGGACTTCATGCTGAGAGGCGTTGAAGAAGGTCATGTCAAGTTGGAGCATGCCTAGGGGGCCCTTAAGGCCACGAATGAAGCGCGTGAGGTTGACGGCGTAGAACTGACGCGTCCTTGTCCAGAGGAAATGTTCCGTGTGATGCTTTTAAAAAAAAGTGTTTTTTTTTCAAAATGTTTTTAAAGATGTTAGTTTAAAAACAAGAAGTGGTTTTCAAAAAATTTCAATTTAGAATTCAAAATTTTCAAGAATGGGATGCCGAAAGAATCGTAATTTAATTGGTTTTCAAGATATCTCAATTTTTTCAAGAATTGGATGCCGAAAAAAATGATAATTAAAAAAGTGGCTTAGAAAAGGCAAGTTTATAAAATAAAGTGGCTCCGGAAAAAAAAATTATTTAAAAAAGTTGTTTAAAACAAGATAATTAACACGTGGCCGAACCTCTTGCGTCTGCTTGGCTGTTAGATGGAGGTTGAGATGAGCTGGAGAGAAGATGGCTTCCGGCCGAAGCGTAAACAGAAGTTGAATGGAATGGAGGTCTTCCAGACCCATTTCAATAGAACTGCAATTGTAGAGAGCTGTGCCGCCTGTAAACAGTTGTCATTTTATCACGATATTACAGACGTAATCGTTCCGCTAATGTTGCGCTTTAAAATGAAACATAGTTTTTATGCAGCGATTTTACAACTTTTTGCTTATCAAGCGCTTCTTGTGGTCAGCGCTAAATGATCTTTTGTTTCAATTTGTTTACGCTGTACAGAGCGTCCGCAAATTTTCTTGCCACATTAAAAATTGTAGGTTTCTTTGATGAAAAAGCGAAAGTTTAATTATTGCAGCTTCAAAGAAAGTTTTAAAAATTTTGCTTACGGCGTAATTTTGATGGAAGTAGGCTCCGTAGCAGCGTCCTTTGACCTCCGTCGTTTGAAGTTGACATGACATGACCCGAGGCCAAGTGGTCAAAGACCAAATTCAGATAGGTCGGAGGGGGTCGCTTTCCGGTGTCTGTCCAACTCCGTTCAAAGCCAGCGCCGCTGATTGACGCTGATTCATCTGTGCCAGGTATTCTAACGCTTTGGCGTGGCGCAGGCCTCGTCAAGTGCGTCGATGACATTGCTTGCACGAGGCAGAGGATCAGAAACGTTTTTGGCAGTGCGGAAGGCATTCGCCCTTGACCCTTTGGCAGAAAAGCTGCTAATTAGGCGCCTATTGTTGTCTGCTTCGCAATTGGCCCTTGAAATCTGAAATCTGTCAAGTGCGTTGCAGTTGAAATTGTCTCTTGAAATCTGATTAAGAAAATTGCTTATGCGTTGCAATTGGCTCTTGAAATCTAAGAAATGAGTTAAGTGCTTTCCAATTGGCTCTTGAAATCTGATTATGAAATAGTTGAGTGCGTTAATTGTTCCTTGTGCGACTGTCGGCGTCCGAGTGACTTGGAGCAGTGCCAACTGGTCCACCCAGAACCTTCTGCACCCTCTCACCCTTCCAGCCCTTAACATTCTCAACCCTCTGGAAAAATCAGCGTTTATGCAAATTAGCAAATTGACGATTCTCGCAAAGCGCTGATTCTATGCAAGCGCTGATTTATTCGATGTGTGGGAATTGGATCTTGTGAACTTGATCTTCCAGTCTACTCCAATTCCCATCACTCCTCTCTTCCGCGTCATCAATCGCATCAATTAATTACTCAATTATTAAGATCATCCATCCTAATCATTCCAGCATCTGAATAATCTCGGTAGAGAAAAAACGTGATTCACTTTAATTGCAATTACTTAATTGTAATTTTGTAATTAAGCTCTAAATAAATTTTGCTTGGAACCAAAAGTCAATTAAGCGTTTTATCATTTGTGAAGTGAAAGTTTTGGCGTCACTTTCTCCTTGAGTGCTCTGTGAGTGGATGCTTCGTTTAAAAAAATCGCGCCAAAACGAAATATTTTTGGAGGGAGGATAAACCCCGCAAAATCAAATTCCGTAGAAAAACACAATGCAAATATTCAAATCAGTTTCAGTCGCAGAGGTTTTTTGACGTACGGTGCGGACAGCAGCGAAGCGGACATCGCGAGTGGTCTCGTGACCTCTGACCTTTCCTTAATTGAAGGTCAACTAATTGACATGCAATAGTCAACCTCCTGGAAGCATCCCATGTGAACGGTATCCTGGGTATCTTGCCGATTCACAAGTGAACACTTACAAAATTCAGCGTGAAAAAAAAACTAATCAACTAACTAATCGTCAAAAGTAAGTAATTGAGTTAATCATAATCGCATTAAGAAACCCACAATTGATTGTGTTGATTACGGAATAGTAATAATTACTATTAACAATTATTGTTAATTAATCGTTGCAGATCTCCTCAATTACCGGAGGGCCTACTACGCGTTGGAAAAATAGAATTACGACCGCCCTAGCTGCAAAAACATCTGTGACTGTGACATCAGACAACTTTTCGTCACCTCAGAACATTGTGTCGTGACGATTAAGAACCAAGAGCGACATAGCTACATCAATGGCGACCATGGCCTTGAGTCCGTCCAAATCATCAGCCTTGACAGTGAAACCGAGTCCGTCCAAGAGGCAAAAAATGGAGGAGGACGAAGACGTGGACCAAGTTTTGATAAAAGAGGAAATCAAACTGGAACTTCCGGAAGATCGTGACGAATTTTCAGAGGAGACTGAGAATGACGACGGAAAAGCGATCCGCCGCAAGGCTCCAATGTCGATGCGCGTTGGTGACATCTTTCATATGGCGACTCTCGGACCGGACCATCGTCCAGGCCGAAAGGACTTTGGCCAGGGGAGCAGTGCCTTTCCCAGAGAAACTGACGCTAACGTCATTTCAAGAAGATACAAGCAGATTGAGTACGGAAAAGCGACGCCAGAGTACAAACAGTACAGTGAAGCGATTCCAAGGTGAGTTTATCGCTTGCGCTTTCATTTTGGAGTCTGTGTATTTCACGGTTTACGATTGTCAATTGCTATTAAATAGTATTCACATGCGATGGCTATGAGTAGTGGAAAGTAGATTCACCTTAACTTTTCAATTTTAATTGAATTCGCTCACAAAGACATAAACTTTCCGTGTTCCCAAAGTCTCGTATGTCACATTTCGCAGATACTGCAAATTCTTCCGTTTTCGATTTTTGCAAAATTAGCGACTACTACTCTTTGTCTGAGTCCATCAGCAAAAAGCCATGCGAATGACAATTCCTCAACCTTCACCAATTCGTTATTGGTGTTGAATAATCGTTGATGGTTTTTAATGAACGCACTAAATATTATGTGGACTCAATGTGACCCAGGATTCTCGTTTCGTTTTTTAGCATGAAAATGTCAATGAAAAAGTCTTTTTTAAGCAGTTTTAGCATGAAACAAAATGAAAAGGTTTTTCCATATTCACAGTTTTTACATATTACTGAAAACGTTTCGCATTTTAATAGTTTTAGTGCGAAAATACTACTGACAAAGTTTCGTTTTTTAACGGTTTTGAAATGAAAATGTTAATGAAAAATATTTTTGCTAAATTTCTTCCAGAGATGACCGCCTTCCCAATCATCCCCGGACTCCGAACATGAATCGAAAGTACAGTCGCCGTGCCTGGGATGGTCTCATTCGCCTCTGGCGCTGCAATCTGCATCTCTGGAACGCTGATCCCGAAGAAGCAGAAGCAGCGAAGATCCTTCGTGGCGGTCGCAGGAACCCTAACGAATCGTTCTCGTCAACTGGAGAGTCCACCTCCACATCGTCATCAGTCTTCGGAGAGGGTGACGGCTGCTTCTTCTCAGAAGCGGAGGACACGGATCCAAATCAAACGGTTCTCGAGGTCAAGGTCAAAGGTGAAGAGGAGAAAGTGGCGCCTTCCGCACTCGCCAATCGCTCCTGGTACGAAGAGACTCTGGAGTTCGAGGAAGACTACCTTGACCTCCATGCTCCCGAGACAGATGAGCACGAATTCAAGTTGACAGTATAAGGGCTCTCACGAAGTGCCCCTCTGCCTGCAATCTTACCCTTTTGGACATTTACAGATTTATTTTATTCAAAAAATCACCTAAAACATTTTAGTTATGGGACGACGCACAGAAGCACCACTTTAGAAAAATCAAAACTTGTTTAAAAACTGAGGGTTTCTTGCATGGCCTTCTCTTTCAAAATTTACATTTCCATATTTCGAGAACTATTCTTGTTTAGCTCATAAGTCATCAAAAAAAAGCCTTCTAACACATTTTTGGAGTTATAGAATTATAAATAGTAAATATGTTGTTGAGATTCTTTTTTAACTTTAGCACACAATTTTTATTAAACTAACATTATAATAATACTATAATAATATTAGCTAGAAATCTCTGGGTTTTTTGTTTAAAGTTGGCAGAAATGATCTCGTAAGTTGATTGAGTGGTTGATGATTGGTTCAGTTTTCGTTGGAGTGCGTTCTAAAATAACCGGCCTTCCTCTAGGTTGTTGACCTTTTGACCTGATTTGGTTGAGCTGGAAGTTGACCTCTTAGTTTTGAGGTTGACCTCTTCTGGAAAGTATAGTTTACGTTTCCAGACCATATGGAATTGGACCATGTCTCCATTGACGCAAGCGCCCAGCCTCGTTCCAGAGAATGAATCCAAGAAGGAGACCTATTAATTGATTAAGTCAATTAATTCAGTTTAGTTTAATTGAATTAACCAATTTAGTTTTTCAATTGAGTTAATTTGAAGTTTTTTGATGGTTGAAGTAACTTACCGACAGCGAGTCCCAATACCGCCATCGCCAATCCCAACCCTGCCACTGCTCCTGCAAATAGTAATCAGCGCTTTTATCGCTGTTCTTGAGAATCAGCTTCGAGTTGAATCGCTTACCGGAAGTGTACTGCGCTCTACCAGCAGAAATCAGTTTTCCACGAGTATTTCTTCCCAGTGAAGGGTGGAGAGCCCTTGGAATTGAGACGAGGGACCCTCGTTGAAGGGACACGAGCTAAGATGAAATAATATTTAAAAAAAAAATTCTTGTTTTGCTTTGTTAAAAATGTTAGTGACATATGAAGTGACATAGTGACAGTCACACGTTACCATATGTTCATTCCTTTCGTTGTTGAGGTCAACCCGAAGCGTGACATCGTGACGATTGGTGACATCCCTCAGGATTCGGTATGCTTCGGTAAAAGATCGGTAGACGATTGTCTGGGAGTTGTTGGAGGACGACAGTTCCTGGAAGTGGAGGATTTGGCGTAGGGAGAACCAGAACGCTGACAACCCACCGCTCCACTCGCTCAACTATAGAAAAGCGAGTTTTTAAAACAGCGCTGAAAATCGCTGAATTAGTTGATTTTTTCTCACAGCCAAGTCCGTCACC
The DNA here is from genome assembly GCA_034694865.1 of Bilobella braunerae. NCBI lineage: Eukaryota > Metazoa > Arthropoda > Collembola > Poduromorpha > Neanuridae > Bilobella > Bilobella braunerae. The sequence continues at coordinate 10,217 of JAQFYP010001701.1, forward strand.
CTGAGCAGCGATATCCCGGCCAAACCCGCAACGGCTCGTCGAATTGACTCGATCTGATACGCTCCGCCTTTGAGCTTGGCATAGGGTGCTGAAATGGAGAAATATGGCAATTTGATAGGTTGAATTGAGCATTAAGGGCGGAGTTTTACCCTGGAGGATGATTCTGAGGAGGAGGGGCGTCTGATCGAGACACTCGCTCACGTCCGGATGACCGCTGGACTTGGGCGTCGTCTCCAGCATGTCGCCGGTGGTCTCCGAGGTGTCGGCAAAAACGTTCGAAATGGCGACGAGCTGCGGCTTGGCTTCCCTCGAAAACGTCGCCACTGACACTGGGAGGCTGGAATCGTTTGTGAATCCGAACTCCGACACAAACTCTCCCAGGCTCTCGTGAAGCCAAATGTCAGCCTCCAAGTTTCGAATCGATCGCTGATCAGCGCAAAAATAAAAATTATTTCAGCTTGAGAAATCGCTGATTTTTTTTCTTGGCTCACCTTTCCCCAGTAATTGACAAACGAAGGGTCAAAGTTGAGGAGGAGTTTGGCGTGCTCGAGAATAAATCGCTTGAGATTGTGTGACGTCAACTCGAACTCGTTGTTGATTGGCTCGACGATGCAGTCAGGCCCCTCCTTCCCCTTCGAAATGCGGAATTCCAGCCCCGAGCGAAAGTCCCGTAGGATCTTGGCGTAGAACCAATCAAATCGCTCCTCCTTCGACGGAATGTCCAATTTGTGCACCACGATCTTCTCCGTTCGGTCAACGTGCAACTTCCAGAGTTGCCGGCGCTTTTCCTGGAGAAATTCCAGAAAAATAAGAAAAAAAAGTAACTGGAGAAATCCTGGAGCCCTTACCTTCAAGAATATTGTTTCTATGGAAACGGTAAAGATATCGGGGAGGAGGGGTGCTTTGGGTGGGAAGGTGTCGAGGGGGTAGAGGTCTGGACAAAGTAGTCCAGGCTCCTTCTTGACACCATCTGACTGGAGACAGGCCTCGAGGACTGGCAGGAGCCAGAAGGAGGTGCAGACGGAGAAGAGGGCCCTTGAAGTGCCCATGGGGCCCTTTGCGACGTAATGAAAGTGAGGCTCTTAGATTCCAGTAATTAGGGCCATTTGATTTTTACTTTCTCCTGGAGAACGTGCCGTGTTTGGTGCTGGAGAAGTTGCTGTGTGCTGGAGAAAGTTTTTTATACTGGAGAAAGTGCGCTATAAGTCTGCTGGAGAAAGTGATATTTATGCTGGAGAAAGGAGGCCCTTTATTCTCAAGTGCTCAGTATCCAGGCAGAGATTGGATCGATAATCTCGGCAGAAGGGACGCGCAATAAAAAAAGCACTTCAAGAGATCAAGATGAAAGTTCGAGAGACAGGAGAAAACAAAGAGATCAAAAGCTCATTTAACTAATTGCTTCCTTTTAATTATCTCTCTCATTAATTAAATAACTTTTAAAAATTAATTTGTCACTTTTTGAACAACCTGAATGCAAAAATTATTTCTGCCAATTAACCCAATCATCATTAATTTTAACAACGGTTCTCGTTTCGTTACATTCGATTTTTTTTCTTCTAATTTTTATGCTTTCTTTCCACTTTTCGCAAAAACGACATTTTTAGCATTTTGTTTTTTCAATTTTTGCTTCTTTCTATATTTTTAATGAATAACTTTACCTCGCTCTTATATAATAAAAGAGGAAGACTCTTATTGTGCGTGCGTGAAGCGCAGCCAGAATCAAACACAAAACGCTCAATGCAGATCATACCCTCAATGTTAGATATGGACATTCTTAGTTCTTAATAACAAAAATTTTTCAAAAATGAAATATAGTAGAGTTGTGCGCAGCAACGCTATTAAAATGTAAATGTATTTTAGCCAAACAAGCCTGAATTAGGATCCAATTTAAAATGGTGCCGTCTTATGACGGGCTAGTTTGGCTCCTCATTTAAAATCTACTTTTACTGCTAAGGTTTTATTAGAAGAAATGAATATCTTGGGGGAAGTAATCGAGACAAATGGAGATGTGGCGCTGAGAATGTAAATGTGGCTGGAACGACATGTGCGCTGAATGGCTGGAATGGGGCCTGGAAGGTGTTGGAATTCGAAAGGAGTGAAATAGGAAGCAGCTGTTGGAATTGAGCACAGATGAAGTGCTTTTGGCGTATTGATTATTCCAGGCCCCTAACACTGCGTCAAGGAAGCTGCGTCTTGCCCTTTGTTTTTCTCCCTTCCAGCCACTTGGCGCCTCACTCCACTCTTGGCGACCACCCAACAACCATGTCTTGTCCTCGATCGCTGATTGGCCAGTGAAGTTGGCCAGTTGACTAACCCTCTGCTTAGTTAAGCGTTAAGGCGGACCAACATGCATGGAGTGACGGTGCACAGTGCGCTGGCGATCAAGCGCCAGCGGAAGAAGCGCGCCTTCAGCAGCAGCAGCAGTGGACGGAGCAGACGAAGGGCCCCCACCACCTCCACCTCAGACTCTTCCCTCCAGTCATATCTCGCACAGGAACCCACCACCGCAAACAAGGTAGGCAAGAAGGGGCCCTTGACATGACCCTTGCGGATGACCTTTGACCTTGATTTGACCTTTGCAGGTGATGGGCACAATCACAATGCTCCATATCGGTACCATTTTCACGTTGATTGGCGTCCTCCTCGGATTGGCTACGCTGCTCACAGAGCAGTCGCCCAGTGAAATGGCGGAGCTCATTGGTTAGAAACCAAAAAAAATTTGAATGCTTTCAGCGAGCTCAATTTTTTAACAATATCGTAAATTATGCAGAGCCTTTTTTATTGCCTTATACAACGAGAAAGTACGTTTTCACTACACGTCGTTGGCCATAGAGTTAAAATTTAAAATAAAAAATTGCCGGACTTTCTCTTTTTGCACAAACCGTACTAGCGTACTGTACATTATTTTATCGTTTTCATCAAAAAGTGAAAAGTGCAAATAGTGTTCCCTGTTTCTATAAATTCTTAATTGTTTTCTAAATTATTAATAGTTTTCTAATTTTTTTAAATCTCAATTTTCAAGCAACTTTCTCCTAATTATAAAAGTTTTTTTTTGTGCTTTCACCTTAGGTACTGGTGTAATTTGCTTGGTGATTGGAATCTTCCTCATAGTTCTCAACAGAATTTATGCAAAACGAGATGACCAAGATTTGGAGGCCTACGTTGGAGCCCGTTTAGGTCGAAACAAAGAGGGTGAACGATTCGCTGACGACACGGAAAGCGTTTAGGGGTCACCCAGAGGGAAGGTCATTGACCTTTGACCCCTTCTACTCGTGCTTCTTGTCATGGACTCTCGACCTTCCCAGGCACAAAGCTAGAGAGATCCACTTCGAAAACTAATTTCCAAAACTAAACTTTACTCCAACCAAATTTTGTATGGTGCTATGTACAACATTTAATTAATGTACAACATTTAACTAATTTAACTAATTTCTTACGTAAGTACTTTAAGTGCTCGTACTCGTAACTCTATCGCATAACCTTACTCTTGCCTCAACTGCACAAAACCCAAATGCACAAATACCTAGACTCTCGCTGCCTTTTCAAGTGGTCCTACAAAGCGTAAAAGCACTTAACTGTTAATTGTTATTAATTTCAAAATGTCTTCTAGTTAACTTAATTGACAATTACATTTTTAAAGCATGAAGTAAAAAGTTCGGGCTGGGTACCCATTGATCGTGTAAATGCTTTTGTTTTCTCAATTTATAATGTGAAACTGTTAATTAACATCAGTTGATGTAAAAAATTAATTTAATTCAAAATTTAATTTTGATTTAATTAAAATTTAAACAAACTAATTTTTAGATTTTTGCTATTCTTACTTTCATAACTTTTTAAGCATTTTTGAACTTTCTCCAGATTTCTCTTTGCTTTTTTCTTTCTTTTTGACGTTTTCTGTAGATCAAATTCTTGTTCTAATAATTTTCACTGCTCTATTTTTAGGTTTTAGAAACAGATTTTTTTTTTAGAAAAACGAATTTTTCTTTGTAAAATTCAATTTATGCAGAGGCACGAATGGGATTGAAGAGGAAAGGAGGAGAAAAGTGATTTGCGAAATTTCATGCTCCTGCTGCTTCGAAACAGAGAGAAAAAAATCCAATTTCACTCTCTGCTTTCACCGCATTTTTAATCTCGTCCCCAAACCATAAATGAAAAATTCATAACAATTCGTTTAATAAATTGAAAATACGCGCCCTCGAATAAGCGTCCTATTCATTAACTTCCGGAGAAAGCGCTTCATCTGTGCCCTTCTCAAGGTCACGTGATTTTCTCTTTTATACTTTCAAGTTGCCCAGGACTCATCTCCGTTGATTGCTCTCATGAATACAAGGACAAACAATAGATTTAAAGTTGCTTTTTTAAGGAGGTGTCGAATAAACAAGTCGAGGCTTAATTCAGATGATTAGAAACCACTAGCAACCTAGGCCACGGTCA
>JAQFYP010001702.1:0-14649 GCA_034694865.1 Bilobella braunerae
GAGGGCTACAAGGCTCGCGGTCTCGCCTTCATCTCAATTGCAGCAATCGACGCAATTTACTCGCTGGGTATAACAGGAGCGGCATTTCTTGCTTAAGAATAACAACTAGCTAATAAATTGATTACTTTTATTAACATTAGCTATTGAGCTTATTTCCACGCGTAACAATAAACTTTAGGCAAAGTTTCGCTTTTCTGGTACATTACTTTCAGTAGTGTTTGCATTTTGTGTATCATTTTTTCCAAAATTTTTACCCACGTGAATATTTATTTCCAAAGTTTCGTTCGACGGCATCAGACAAAGCGCTGATTAGCAATTAATATTTTGTTGGATGAGTAAGTGTTAATTTTAGTCTAAATTTATCGGTATCAATTTTATCCAATTCTGTATACTTTGACTATCTTGTCGGAAGTGTCATTTTTGTCTAGTTTTATTTTACACCTGGTTTGCCATTATAAACTCGTTTTCAAAATGGTACTTCCAGACGGCCATGTTAGGATTCTCTGCGCATAATGATTCAATACTCACAAATTTAGCACTCAACTAAAATTTGTCAACTAAACTAATTATGTTACACCAACTTGGAACTATATTGCAACATACTTTAATATTATTTCATCATTATTCCACCATGCCTTTTAAATCACGCAGATTTGATTTAATAACTCGAAAGTTATCACTACAAAAATTTTATTTAACGGGATTTGGCCCTCGGTTTGGAATCATCGATGACTTCATCGCTGTGCAAGATTACAAAAACTTCAGAGAAACTGTCTGTTTCAGATACAAATTGATTTTATTCAAAATTCAAAAATTCATAATTTTTGCAATATTTAATAAAATGTTTCAGTGTAACATTGCAATGTTAATTGGATCGTATATTTGATAAGGTGGAGCCTAATACACATTTAATCCGCGTATAGAAGCTAGATATATAGAGACTAGTGTTAATGCAATTTTAACCAGTTTATCATTTTAGTCTAATGTTTATAACACAGAAATCATTGAATGAAAACTTTAAGATTAAGCATACTTGATTCGGAAACCAGCTAAAAGGCTAGGCAGACGACAGTAGAAAAAAGTAGAACAAATGATTTAGGCTTTTAGATTTAAGCTTTGTATTTTAGTTGAGTTACTTAATTGACTTGAAACATGTTATGCAGGTACATCACTCATTGTAATTATTCCGCGTAAATTTTGAAAAGTACATTTTGTCCTTTAAATTTGCCTATCACGTGGTCCACACGCTTCTGCTTTATTGGGGGATGATGATATCAGCCTGCGTGTTGATTGGGAAGTTCTGAACGGGGAGTCAAAGGATGTTCTGCTGGGTAATAAACACGGGATTGAACACTGAGGAACCACTGCACAGGCAGAGGCTGAACGCCGTCTTACGCATACTGACCCAAGTCCATCATCTACGAACTCAACTTTCCAGGCTTCTGCTCACCACTACCACACCACCACTATTCTACTGCTGGTCCCTGGACTCGAACCCGGCACTCTCCCAGATTGGAGTAACCTCCTGGACAACCGGCCGTGCACATAATAATTGAAATAAATTGTGTTTCATTAACTTCTCTCAAAGAAAGTAGTCAAACTATATGCGTAAGGAGTACATGTGTTCGGATTTAAAGAAAACTCATGAAAGAAAGACTAAAGAAATAACATGAAAGAAGAAATATAGTATTCCAATAATTTATAAACCAAATTACGATTCAAGTCAATTAAACAAATTTGTATAAAAACTTTACCGTTTTCAGCCCACTTTTCCTACCTACTTATCAAAAGAAATCTCTACTTTTGGAAACGGAAACGAATAGGAAACGAACTTTTACTTGGTTTTCTAAATAATTGGAAACGGATACAGGCTTTGTTTTGTTTCTGAAAACAAAGTTGCCCATTTTATTCTAATAGAAATTGTTCAAACAATTCAAATGGCAAAGTAGGCACTGGTTGTTAAATTGCAATATATCAACAGATTATGTTAAATGCTTAGAACAAACGTTTAAAATTAAAGAGAATATTTTTCAATATATGTGGTGTTTTAAAATCGTAGTGTACTTTATAGCAATAGGAGGCATAATCGGCAATTGAGATTTCATAGGCATAAAAAGGAAATGAATATCATTCAATCATTATCATTGATAATGTCATTTAAATTTCGTAGTAACTATTTATTGAATGAATTTGCCTAGGTGTTGCACACGGTTCGGTAACCGTATAAGCGTGTCTAATGCTCACAATATTATATATAGGGTCATGGGACTTAAAATTTATCGATAAGCACATTATCACCTATATCTGCTGCGTGTCACCTTAATTAAATGCTAAACGTGTCACTCGAACATGTATATTAAAAACAATTTTTGTCATCGAGAACTCAATTCCAAAATGGTCCTCTCAGAAAGAACCGTTACAATTTTCAGCGCAATCTCGGTGGTAAGTTTTTCAGAAAATTGTTAAGAATTGTTTTTATTTAAAAAAAAATATATTAAGTGCATCACCACATTTTCAAGATACTTCAAATGCAAATGGTTTGAACCGTTCATTTAATTCTTCGATTTAATTGGGCTAGGTTTCCGGCTTGGCACTCCTAATTACTTCATCGCTGATTTTGCGCGACTACAAGGATGCCAAAGGGTTGGGAATTGGATGCATTTTCATGCCAAATTTCTGCAAAGAAATAGACTATCGGGTGACTGCCGCATCGCTTGGTATAATTGGAGCTCTGGTTCAAATTGCAAGTTTTGCTTTGGTGAGACATACTTTTCTGTGTGTAGGTTTAGGTTCTGTATTGGTATGTAGCGTTGCGTTACATATATAAATCCACAAACAACGTTGAACGCACTTACAACAAATGTATACATGTAACATTGAAACAATGAAACGAATGACTTCTTGTTTATCTAGGCTTGGATGAAGAAGACCAAAGTCTTCAGCGTTCTCCAAGCTGTAACGTTTGTAGCTACACTCGTCGCGCTTTGTCTAGCAATCAGCTCCGGCCTTCATAACGAAACTGAAATTAGAGGTTACAAGGCTCGCGGCCTCGCTTTCATCTCGGTTGCAGCAATCGACGCACTCTATTCGATGTTAGTGACAGGAGCTGTGTGTTTTAGTTACAAATAGCTTGCTTATTGGTTAACATAAAAGTTACTACAACAAGACATATCATACCCTACTCTCAAACATAACAATAAATTTTAGTCAACACAACTATTTTTAAACTTTCTGGTGCATTATCTTGCGTAGTGTTTGTATATTGTTAAAGCTTTAAAAAAATCATTGATGTAAATAAAGAGCAGTGAAAGTGACCTGACTTTTCATCCTCTGCCATTTTTCACTCTTTGAAGATTTTGAAATGCTGAAGCATATTCCTCAGTGGTGTGTTAATTGAAGAAATAGCCATCCTATCCGAAACGCTGGCCCACAGGTAAGTTGCGTTTGAAACACAGTTTAAGTTGGAAAAAAGCTACCATTTTACTTCAGTCCAATTTAAGAGCTAAAAGCAATGGATCTTAAGAGATTTCTCTCCCATTCAGAAATGACAGTTTCAAAAACAAAGGAGGGGGCTAATGGACACTGCGCAGCTATATGCTGCGCTTTTTTGGAACCTAATGCATAACTAAAATGTAGATAAGACTAGTCAAACAAGCAAAAAATCCCTTTGTCTTAGTACAGGTTTGTAAAGTTTGTATATTAAAATCTAGGCAGTCCTGGGACGTCGGAACACTGAATCAATCCCTCTTCGGATTATTTCCCACTGTATCTGCCTGTTTTTTTTATAACTGTACTTCTCCCTCTCGCTCGCATTCTGTGCGTAATGGTTAAACAAAAACTCCCTTCCACCCGATCCATGCTTCTAGCTAAGCTCCATAAATGAGCATTAAAAAACCTCTTTTTTGAGAAATTAATTACGGGTACAATTCTATTACATTTTTAATTTAAAGGAAAAGGCAGATTATTTAACATTCGTGCAGAGCGGATGGTCAACATGTAAAAGAGAGGGGTAAGGAAATGGTAAGCATTATATCTCATTAGCATAGTAGTTGTTATCAAGCGGGCGCAACAGACTATCCGTAACATTCCGCGGTTTTGCGGGCCAAAGGACCACAACTATATCACAATCCTAGTCCACACCAACCTCAAATTAGGTACGGAAGTAGCTTTCGCCTGATATCCATCTATCTATTATGTATTATTATTATCTATTATTATTTATCTGATATCTATTTTTATCGCAGTTCTTTTTATGCTGGCTGGTGGAGAGAGACTGAAGTTCTAACCACTCGGCCAACCCCGCAAAAAACATTGTTTATTTATATGAACCCACAAATTTATGTTGATTATGGCTTACGCTTAATGTCAAATAAACGATTGATCGATTGATCGAGTTATAACTATTGCGCGAGTTGACACCTTCTACTTATTGGGTCTTTTCGGGAACATCAGGTGCTGTTCTAAATACATAGATCATGTCTAGTTTCGAATGTTTTGCCACTAAGGTATATTCTATTAAATAAAATTCTACTTTTTATTGCCCTACATCCTTTGATATATTTTGAAATCTTTAAATTATGAGCAACATCCAATATGAGACACAACTAGACATAATATTAAGACTGGATAAACAAACAGTTTTATTTTGCATCACTTGACAATTAGTACTTTACAATGCCATATTTCAGCAATGTAACGTTATGTTTTGGCAAATATTCAACGTTTTTTATTTTAAGTTTTGTTGTAATTCTCGGTTCACACTGTAGCCCTCCTAGTGAGCCTTGTACTGTTGCTGGAGAACAGGCGTGCTATTTCTTTTCTTGACTTTGCACTCATCAAGCAGTACAGTATTGCGTCGGTAGCTGCGTTGATGCCACCAAGAAATGTTGAGATTCTTACAAGCAGTGGCGGGGTAGGCGGGGCATAAGCCTCGAAAATGTTTTGTACAATTGTTACAACATTGGAAATTATAAACAACGCTACAATCATAAACAAAATGTTGGCGACAGACACCTCGTTGCACTGACTTTGAGTCATTTCTCGCCTAGTTTGGTTCATCGTGCGAATCTAGAAGAAAAAGTACCATATAAATGAAAAAGGTCAAAATTATGTTATTGTAGAAAATTTTTTTAAGACAATTATATGTTAATAAATAATTAAATCAACTTCTAATTGATGTTGATTATACAAGATAAGCCTGCCCTTGGACGGGGTGATTGAATAGCCATTTTCAATTTTTCATAAAAAAAAACCAAACAGGAAATTTTTTTTACCAAACCATAGACGAATATCCTCCGTCCAAGAGCGGAGTCGCTTGGCCCTTGCCTGTAGATTTGCTTTATTTTGTTCGGTAGAATTGTTTACCTTTCTGTAGGTCAATAAGTTTGAAACAATGAGGAAGCACAACGGAACGAGGCGCATTACTCCTAGAGAGCCCCAGTTAACATAGTACAACAGATAGTGCTCATTGTCCATTAGGTCCGTGTAGTTTACATTATAACCTACGAATACTGCATGAAAAAATCCAGGAAAATGGACCATTTCAAACCAAACTGGAATGTCGTATATAATTGCAAACACAACCACCGAGGCGCAGTAAATTTTTGAACGTTTCCATGAGAACCATCTTGGTCGTTTGAAGGGATGGCAAATGGCGACGTAGCGCTCCAAGCTTGCGAGAACCATAAGGTAAATGGATGCTACACGTGCTAAAATTATCAAAACCGTAAAATCTAACCGATTAATCTTTATATAAAACTCAATATATCGTTTGAGCATGCATCAAATATCTCAAAATTATAAAATTATGTCAAACTTTCAAACTAAAATATTGCAGAAAAAATTTGAAAACTCTATCCACAACAAGTGTATACCATTTTAAAATGCCTGCATAGGTGTGTGTGTGTGGCAGTGTTATTTGGAGAGAACAATAATTCTCTCTATATTTGCCTGTATGAACGTACCTGTGGTTGCAATCGGATACAAGTAGGGAGTGGCAAGTGGCATAATAAAAAATCTGAAATAGTAGGCAATGCAATGATAGCTGAAAATGGTTGGAAGACCAATTAAAATTAGTGGTTGAAGCAAGAAAATTGTGTCCATTGTGAATAAAACTGCAAGGAGGAAGTTGAAAGTTGATTTCATTGATGGGCGACACAGGACATAGATGGAAATCAAATTGATGATAATTGCTGGAAAGGCAATGAGTGATGTCCCAATGCCATCGAAAATGTACTCTTCCCATGTATCAGGGTTGCTGCAGATCCACGCCATCAATTTCTCTTCAAATGTGACGTTAGGATTTCCAAAAGAACCGTTGTTTACTCCCATTTTTAAAAATTTCTAAGATTTGACAGAGTAAACTCTGATTTTACTGATTTTAGAAGTAAACGAAAGTTTACACAGCCTTAAACTTATAAAAAATTTCTTAAGCACGCACAATTAAAGCCAGTGTTCCAAATCAATTTAATAGCACTTGATGAGTTGCTTGTTTGAAACTAATAATTAGTAACACTTTTCCTTGTGTGTAGTAATTTGTATCCAATTTAAATCTTTCCCAAGCAATTAAACAAAGCGATAATGCGGTTCGGTAATTAAAAATGACAAATGCTTAATGTTTCAACTTTAATATTTGCGTCAGAGGATATAATTTATAATCGTACTAAACAATTTTTGGTAGAATTTTTTAAAGTTAAGTTACGTCAAAACTGCATAATTTGCACAAAACTAATTACAAAAAATGGGGAGAAAATATTAGCATCATCGTACGACGGTTGGGATAAACAAAAAATGTATAGTGAATACAGCTTTAATGCGACTTCAGCAATACACTTGTAATATATCTAAGGTTTGTAACCTTTTAATAGGCATCTGTATAAAAATTTTCAGCTACACTGTAATCCTCCTTGCGAGGATGGTTTTGTTGATAGAGAACATGCGCACCAATTCTGACCTGGATTTTGCACTCATAAAACAGTACAGAATTGCGTCTGTTGTAGCGTTGATCGTACAAAGTAATGTTGAGACACTGATAAGAAGGGACGGAGGTGGTGGAGCAAAGGCATCAAGAACATTTTGTACAATTGTTACAGCATTTGAAATTATAAATAATGCTACAATCATAAACAGAATGTTGGCGACAGACACTTCGTTGCACTGCATTTTCGTCATTTCAACGCGAGTTTGGTTCATAACACGAATCTGAAAATAGCGAAATATATTATTATTTGCTAAAACGTGATTTAATTTTTTCAAATAATTGTTGAACTTTTAATTGCCCTATTTTTTGGTATACTACTAACTCTTGGCGTAAGTGCGGTAGCACCATTTTCATTTCAAAAACACTTCACATTTCAATTACGCTTTACGACGCAAAATGCATTGCGAAACTCGGTTTGCGTTTCATAATAATACAAAACACGGAATATAATAAGCGGGCTCCTACATCCATTTTTAATTGGTGAGCATAGTTTAAAAAAAAATTGCTAATTAAAAAGTTAACATCATTAAACCAAGTAACCCCGTCGTAGAGCAAAATGATCCGGAAATTTTGTAACTGATATTTCCTGTCCTAGGACTAGCTTGTTTGTATATTATATACTAAAAGTTGCAAGTAATTTGTATAAATTTATGCAAATTCTTTGTAAACTAGGTAGCCAAACCCGTCCTAGGACTGGAGCATTTCGATTTCAAAATTTGAACTAGGAGCGATTTACATCTGTAGCGTTTATAAAGTACGGGTATTTTCTTCTTTGACCAAGGAGAGAACGGCTCTGTTCGGAGATGCTCTCTCCTCGACGTCTACTTCCCTACTGAATGCAAAAGAGTTACATCTGCGTATTTCCACTCGCTCATAGCGGAGCAAAAAATTACTTTGTAAACTCCAAACCTCTCCACTCTCACTACCTACATTTTCTCACTTACGCTTCGGCTTTTATTAATATAGACTAGTTACCTTTCTATACGTCAAAACGTTTGAAATGACGAGTAAACACAACGGGATGAGGCGCATGACTCCAAAAGAACTCCAGTTGACATAGTACATCATGTAACTCTCATTCTTCATCAAATCCGTGTACATTGGGTAGTAGCCCATGAATTTGCCGAGAAAATATTCAGGCATATATGTCAGTTCAAACCAAACTGGTATGTCGTAAATTATAGCAAATAAAACCACGGAGGCGCAGTAAATTTTTGAGCGTCTCCATGAGAACCAAGTCGGGCGTTTGAACGGATGACATATGGCGACATAACGCTCCAAACTAGCGAGAACCATTAGATAAATGGATGCAACGCGAGCTGCAATAGTTCATTACCGTTCTTAGTATTGCTTTATTTCAAAGGGACGACAAAACCATATAAGCCCTCAATATATTTCATTTATTCATAATTTTTTACATGATAATATTTAACTTTGCATTCTAATAAAGAATCGCAAATGCTATAGTTTAAGGGTATATGCAAGCTTGGCGATAAATTCTGATAATTTAGCTAAATCATTTTTTTAAGATTGGTTAACTTACCTGTCGTTGTAATTGGAAACAGATAAGGCGTTAAGAGAGGCGCAACAAAGTATCTAAAGTTGTAGGCAATGCAATTATAATGACAAATACTTCGAAGGCCATTTATTAGGAGCGGTTGAAGTAAGAAAATTGTGTCCATTGTGAATAAAACTACAAGTAGAAAGTTGAAGGTAGATTTCATTGCAGGGCGGCGTAGAACCACAATTGCAATTGAATTGATGATAATTCCGGGAAATGCAATCAGTGATGTCGCTATGCCATCGATAAGGTACTCCTCCCATAAGCCAGGGTTGCTGCACGTATATGCCATCAATTTTTCTTCATATGTGACATTCGGGTTGTCGATAATTGAACTGTCATACTTCATTTCGAAACAAATCTAAAATACTTTTTCAAAATTTACTAATAATTAATTTAATGACGCTTTCCTAACAAACCACTAAAATCTGCCAAATTTAACTTTTAATTTTAATATGTTCAGCCTTTTACTAAGAATATTAAACAACTTGCGAGCGGTACGAGCACCAAATTTTGATTTACCAATTGTACCAATTGAAATGTTGTCTCTTAAAAACAAAACGTTAGCTTTTCCTTGGGATTCCTAATTTGTTGTTAATTTAAGTTCTTGAAACTAATTGAAGCAATTAGTCAAGGCGATAATTAGGTTTTAGCGGTTTAAAAGGTTTAATGTTCCAACGCGTATAAAAAATTTAAACTTTGCATACACTCTATAAATAGCATTTCCACAGGGTTCATGACGTGAATTAGTGATGATAACGTGATTAGCCTGATTTATTCAATATTGACATTAAATAAATAAATAATTTATGAATTGCGTGAAGAATATGTTTCTAACATACTATTGCATTAATGCTCTAAATTTTATTAAGAATGTTCATAGAATTTTTTCAGAATTAGTACTAATAAGTTCTCCATGGGTCATTTGTTAAATGTGAACCTTCAATAATTCAAGGAAGATTGAGTTAAAATCAAAAAACACTCCTGAGGCAGACCCAAAACTTTAGAAATTTTGCAGCAAGAAAACCGGTCAATGCGTAGAAAATAAAACTTTTTGTATTAGTTTTGTGCGTTAATGAGATTAGTTTTTGAACGGGAGTCCATGAAGCGATGCATTATTGAATTTTGTTTAAATGTTGTTTAAATTAGTTTTGTCATTGTTTACATTTTATATACACTTCGTTCAATATATACTGTAATTAGCACCACAAGAATGATGTCACTCTTAATTGAAAACGCCAAGTTGAAATTCAATATTGCTGATTGCGATAAAGTCATAAAAAAATTCCGAAACCTAAACAAAAAACTGCCTGTCATTGAATACCGCAGCATTTCTCAAACATCTCATTCTACTCTTTCCGCTGCATCTTGTAAGCTCCTTGACAAAGAACAAAAGACTTTTGAAACGGGCATTTTAGAAAGCGCTGACTAAGAAAATTAAGGAAGATAAGAAAGGGTCCAAAGTGTACGTCCTTCTAGGAATAATCTAGAATAAACTTTAGAAACTTGCATTTCAGAAAAAGGAATTCAGTTGAAAGACAAAAGACAAGCTAAAAATTTTCTTCATTAAATTCTTGCTTGAACCGAATTGCTTTACGTTGAAAATTCAAAATTCAATTGTATTTAGGTCACGTGACTGAAACCAAGAATGTTGGAAGGACTCAAACGGATTCGACCTTGTCCAGCGTCAATTCCGCTGAAAACAGTTGCCAAGGGACTTGGGCTATTTGAATTGATCAAAACAGTGGTGCTCAATTTTTTGGCAATTTATGATGTGATCCTGGACGCTCCGAGCCCGATTGTGTTTTCATCGAATAGTTCAGCAGAAACAAATATGTAAGTTAATAAAATTTCTGACAGTAAACTTTGTACGCATGCGCCAAACGACCGGTTTAAGGCTACTTGCGACGAAATTGTTAGAATTCGAATCACAAAACTTTTCTTTAAGATTTGGTATGCTTTATTATGTCAATTACAAACTCAAAATTTCTATAACAACTTTGTATCTTTTCAACAGCACTACCGAGCACATCACGCACATTTTTCAGTTGGCATACACAGCTGAAATAATTGTTGCGTTTATCATTGGCTTCGCTGCTTGTGCTGAACTGTGGCTTGGATGGACTCTTTGGAAAGGAGCTCAAAAGGTGAAATTTGAAATTTTTAATTAATTAGAAAACGTTTACAGCAATTTCTAAGATTAATATTAATTTAAAATCTTATTCTAAGTTTTTACAAACGAATTCGGCCTTTGAAAATGTTTCGTTTTACAATTTCGGTTGAGAAATTAATACAAACATAGCAAATGCACAATGTCTGCTCTAACATTTCAAAATTGAGACAAATTTATAAACGCAAAGTTCATTTTGAATAACATTTTTTTTTATTTTATTAGGTGTACAGAGTACCGTAGGTCATTCTTTAAATTATTACATTTTTGCCTGTTTTCTTATAAATAAATAATAAATATCTTCTTATAAATATCCTACAAAATAATAAATAGTTTTTATTTTCTTTTATTTTTGTAATTTGACAAATTTTAGGAAAATGTGTCAAAATTGAAGCGATGGTGGTGGATCACTATTACACTTTCTGCGACATGGGTGCTTATCGGCATCTGGTCATTGGTTAATGGCGACACTGCCATGGAATTTATGGATGGATTTGAACTTGTTTGCGCTCTGTACTCCCTCTGGGTCGTCCACCTGTTCCTGGCAGAAATTCCGAAGAATAAAACAACGGATGAACCGTCCAATCACAGGGATGAAGAGAATCCAACTGAATTTGTCGACCTAGATGGGATATCACAGGCTCAACTTCATTTTTAGCTTTGGATTGAATTTTTTAAACTTTATTTGAAGTTAATTACAATTTAAAGATGAGACTTGCACTCTTTCTTCCCCATTGATTGTATTTTCTGTTAAATAATCTAAAGTTTTAACTCGTTGATTTTTGAAGTTTACATCAAATGATAATAAAAATTATGGGAGAATTTGTTTAATTTTAATTTACACATTAAAATATTGGAATTTGATTTAAACAGAAACGACAATTCCGATTTGTTAAAAAATTCCAATTCTAATATTAATCTTCAATAAAAAACAAAACTAAATTCTAACTCAATTTATTGATTACATAAGATAACATACTGTTAGCGCCATTTAAAAAAGAACACACTTTATTGTTGCAATAAGGTTGTTCAAAAATTAAAAATTAATTTGAAAGAAATAATGACGAGTGCAATCTAGTACAGACAAATTAAATTCAGTTGTTGAATATGAGCACAAATAAATCGTCTAAAATACCTTCAAAACTTCATCAAAAGGAACTTATGATTTGTGTGTTTTCACATGGCGAAATGTAAATAATTAAATTAGAAGAACATAAAAGTTCGGCAATAATTATATGAGTATAAATCATTTAAGTCATTAAAAAAATTATTATTATTAAATTCATTTTGAATTGAACTCAGCAAATAATTAACTGGCAATCGGTAAGTTCACTTAATTGAACACTCACAAATACCAAATTCAGAAATTCTATCTTAAAGTCAATGCTAAATTTCTGGAGTAGAAAATTCGCGTAAAATAAATTTTTACTCAAATAATGAAATAAATTTTTACCCTGCAGTTCTCCGTGACAATTGCCGTTTTTTAAACCCATTTTTGTCTTTATCCTTGCTAGGCTGTGTGGACGTACGGATTAATCAATCCTCATAAGCCCAGCTCTCACAAATAGGCATTCAAGAAAATATATTGCTAAATATTTATAAATATTAAATATTATACTATTGTGGCCTGGCGCCGCAGTGCCTCCCACCTGAGAACTCGTACCCCCTATAAATACACCTGTGTACACATTTCCTCTCTCTCACTTAATCTAATAATAAAGAGCACTAGAACACAACAACCAAGGTGGTGCCGAAACAGGGCACGAGCACATTGTTGTCATTGTGCATTAATAATAATTAATGCACTGCAAATAATGAAGGTTAGGCTGCACTAGAGCAGATGATGCAAAAATTTGCAATTCTTCTCTGCCGTAGTTTCCTGTGTTGAAGCATTTATGCGGTTAGACCGCAATAGATACTGTACTTAAATAGCATATTAACATTAATTAAGTGACATATTATTATACTATATTAGTATTCTGTTCAGCTTTAGAAACAAAAGAGATGGAAGAGATACCTGAGATGCAATAACAATTCATGTTGAAACCATAGTTCTGTCACCTGGAAGGGATAACCTGAAATCAAACGTTTACTTTTTAGAAATAACATTCATGTAAACTTGCAAAATTCTATTGATAACAACTTAACAGTTATAATTCTAATCAAGTGTTACATTAGTTTAATTTCGTTCGTAATATTAAGTATGAAAATAGGCTATAAATAATTATAATATGTAATGTAATGCTTATCTGATGATATATGATGTTTAGAATCCGTTGTCACGATGCAACACGATTAGAATTAATTATTACTTATACTTACGCAGAACAAATAATTAACTATGCAATAGATTTAAATTTACAATTCCCACTTGCACTTATTTGAGTTTACTTCTCTTTGTGGAGAGGGGTATTGCGCCTGGCGCCGCAGTGCCTGCATCCCACCTGAGAACTCCTACCTATAAATACACCTGTGTAATTACTCACGTTCTCTCACTTGATATAATAAAGAGCATTAGAACACAACAGTAGCACACCTTCACCATATGCAAAGTATGTCAGCTTCACAATGGCAATTCAGGATTGCTTTCCAAATCCATTTAGTAAGAAGATGTTTTCAAATCCATTTGACAAGAAGACGTATGACAAGCAACGGTTCAGTCCAACCAAGTTTCTCGTTCTTGAGGCTTTGCAAATTATGGTAGAAGTTGGTGGAGACGAGGTAAATCTACCGGCATGTGACCTAGTGCACAAGTATTTTTTCATAATAACCAAGACAGAAATGAGGAAAGTTGACTTTATGCACAATTGGTTGCACATTGACTACTACGTTGTGATCTATGGAAAGCAGCACATGAATTTTGTAACGTGCGATGGAGTCGAGCAGTACTTCTCCTTTATGTTCTACCTAAAACCCTACGACGCATCATCTTGGATTCTCACTGTAACTATGACCTTAGTAGCGTTACCAATAACAGTACTAGGGATATTATATATGCAAAACCTGAGTTTTTTTTAATAAGATACCTCTGAAATCTAGGTTTTCGATAGTAGTCGAGGTTATGTTACATAACATATCTGTTGGTCTCGAGGTGAGTCCAGTGTTCCCGAGTATACTTAACTCATTTGCCAGAGCAATACCACTGGTTAATTTGTTATTTGCCACATGGATACTACTATCGGTCGTGCTTGTCAATGCCTACAAGGGCATTGTTACAGCAGAACTCACGGCAAAACGACCCCTATCGCGTAATTACACAAGGATACTAGAAATGGACGGGTTTCTATTTTTTGCTCCACCGCCTTTTTTTGACAAGTTGACAACTTGGAGTCACATAGATGAGAGTAACGGCAAGAGTCATGTCCTCTCTACCGTCTCGGATGGTGATGGTTGTATCTGCTACCAAAATGTTCCGGACGGTATCTCAGCAGCATGTGAAAATGCATACTATGATGTTCGCGAGAAGTCTGAAAGGTTTCATTATCAACCGGTGGCTACGGGGTGTAATGACACTATAAAGAAACTGAGAATTAGAGGATTTTCTGTCTTGAACAATCCGTATCCGCTGGTTTGCCCGAGAACACCAAAAATTCAAGCAATCTTCAAAGAGTATGGGGGGACTGGTAGATACAACCAATCGTTTTCTTCAAGGCCACTACCGTTCGACTGTGAAGATATAGAGGTTTTTAGACGTCGTAATGTTTCTGACGACGTACTGAACGCGTCTCCAATTAAAATGAAGGACTCAATATTTGTCAAAATGAAACATTCCACTTTGAATGAGGTTAGATTGTGACCATAATGTCCTCCAATTGGAAAATTGGTTTTTTTTTAGAAAATGTCCCGTTCCCCCGTTTGAGATTTTTTTTTTGATGCTATTTGACATTCGCCTATGGCCTGGTCAACATATGCTCAACATATGATTCTGTGTGCGAGTGA
>JAQFYP010001703.1:0-14645 GCA_034694865.1 Bilobella braunerae
AGTTGCTATGGTGAAACACTCCACTCCTCAAATATTGCAAAAAATTGCAAATTGAGGAGTGAAAAGTGAAAATTGAGTTGTGGTGAAATACTCCCCAGGTTTCCTAAACTGAAATGTTTAGGCATTTTTTATTTTCACCCAGACAAAATCATTCAAGATAGCATTGGTCGCTTTGAAGCCGAATTTCCTCTAATCTTGCAGTGCAAATACCTCGATGCGTGCTACAGCGCCAAACACATACTACACTATCGTTGCTGCGGAAACGGACGTTTCACCTTCAAGCATTGGTGACCAACCGCTCCCGGGCAGAAGATCTCATTTCAGCATCCGTGCAAACAACAACAGTGAGGTGAGCTTTAGTGCCTCGAATGTGAAAAGTGATTCGGAAACACCTCTACTCGTAAGTGGTGCTTGTCAATTTGAGCAAACATACCGACTCTACTATCGTACTGATGCACTTAATTTTGTGAGTTGTTCTGGAACTAAGAACATCTTCAACATAAACAACTTGTTAGTTCCTATTGAGCAAATTGTGTGGATTACGCTTGCTTTTATTCTAACAACAACACATGTTGTGTCTTCTTTTTTCAAAACGTATACAGAGACCCAGAGGAAAAATGGATATTCAAGTTGAATTGTGTGGGAAGGCAAAAAGTAAGGTTGGCAGTGGAAACCACTGCGCTAGCTAGGGCCTCTTACCAAAGAAGCTCAACCAAGTGACTTATGCCTTTCCTTCATTTCCCCCGCGTTAGCTTCTGGCCACCAGAAGCAATTTACCTGAAGCTGATTAACTTATGGGAAGAAATTTCGGGCAGGGAATCACAACAACTCATAATCTCTTACATACTGTTACGGTGGCCTTCCCAGCTACCCAGGTTAATGACCCTTATGACCTCAACCCAATGATTCAAAGATGCCAAAACCAGCCTGAAGGGCTCACTGTACTCTCGTTAATGACAGAAAAAACTAAACTCTACTGATGCAATAACCTTTTTCCCCAGGTCAACGACCTCCAAATGGTTTAAATGAATAAGTCAATGGTTTATTCAAAACATAAGTGTATTTCAATTCCACCGAGGTAATTGAAATGTTAGATCACCGAGATCCCAAAGCAGACTGATTTCAAAACATACTGTGAGGGGTAAGCAGTGACCTCCACTGCCTAAGCCTCGACTAAATGAATGAAGGAGCAAAACGGGGGCTTAAAAGGGCCCAAAAGGCTGGGTTTATTGACCCTTGACCTTAACCTAAAGCCCTCTAGGTCTAACCTAACCTTATGGCCTAAGGGCCTAACAAGACTATGCCCTTAAGGGCTAAACTAATGCTAAGGACGACGATGATGGCAGCGACGAAGGGGACAGGGAGAAGCCTATCCAGGTACTTGACCTGTCCAGGTCACGGCCAATCACTGGCCTTAGCCGATCAAAAAACGGCTATCGCCAATCCTTGGCGAGGGGATGGCCTCTCCTAGGCCAAGGGGTGACAACTGACCTCTGTTTATTGCCCATAACTCAATAAACCCAGCCAGTATAATTTCCAGACTTTACACTTTCGCGCATATTACGCGCACTTTTTCTCGCGGCATTTAACCCGCAAACATTTAGCGCAATTTGTAAATATGACACAGAAATAAAGCTCTAGGGCAAGGAGAGGAGCCTGCAGGAGCTCCGTCCTGCTGCGAGGTTGGGGACCTTCTGAAGAGGGAGGGAGAAGTGGACGATGTTCTCTTTCCTCGTGCTTTCGCACGAGGACTTAAGCGCAAGGCGCACCGGCGGCGTTGCATGCTGTGTCCTTTGCCCTTAAGGGCATTTAACTAAACATATGTGTGAGGTAATACCTCACAATGCTACGGACACTCTTATTATAAGCTCGTGCGAACCTCTACGAGAACACATCAGACATAAGTCAACTGCCTTAACTGACTAATTCACATTCTGTTTGTAACCTTGAGACTAAAACATAACTCGTAACTAACCTTCACATAGTTTAACATTCGCAAACTAATAAGATAGCAGTATTTTCTACGCTAAATCTTCTCACGTAATAATATTAATTAACCTAATATCAGCTCAGATAACTAACTCTGAGGCAGAGCACTTTTGCAAGGCAGCAGAAGGTAGGGATCGAAGCGCTCCTCCACCACTTGTGGGAAGGCAAAAAGTAAGGTTGGCAGTGGAAATCACTGCGCTAGCTAGGGCCTCTTACCAAAGAAGCTCAACCAAGTTACTTATGCCTTTCCTTCAATTGCCTATGGTTCTCGTTGTTTTTAGCAACTCTGGTTCTCACTAACTCGTACAAAGTGGTAGCGAATCGTGACCTTACAGCATCGCTTCCTGTAGTTGGCATAAAAACAATTGAAGAAGCTATTGCGCATGATTTTAAGCTTCTTGCCCCTCCCAAAGGAGGCAATCATGAGTATCATTCGCTATAGGGCTATATGGAATAATTCAATTTGGCATGACCCACTGCGCAAGTTTGACATTACTTCAGTTTTGTCCCCACACGTAAATTTGCTAAGCTTGCTGGAGAATGCGCGGCAAATAATTAATTATAATAAATAATTAAGCCGTGATTTCTACTGTTTCACAGGGGGGTCCCTTCAATATTTCAAACTCTAAATTTTGAAAAAATTCTAAAAAATCAGTTTATGAATTTCGCAACAAATTTCTACCAAAATTATTAGTTTAGAGTCGTAACCTTTTCATGTGTTGGGGTGACATATCCCAACACTTGCTACAGTTGAAATACTTCCCAAGTCAGATGCTCCGGTGCATGAGTAGGAATTGATTCACTACAATTTGTGATCAAGGTGAATCTTTATTTATAAAAAGCCAAAATGCTGAAACATGGTTATCAAATTTAAAGTATAAAAGATATGTGAGCTGCGGAACCAAACTCAAAATTATCATTGTAGTTTTCAGTCATCACTTGTGGTGACCCACTTCAATTGTGGACTACAAAAGCAACTCAATTCAAAAAACTTTCATCTTGTCCATTTGTACTCAAGAGATAACCTTGGGTTTAATAAGTGGAATTGAATTGATTCTTCAGCAAAACATTAGGCTTCACTCATCTTTGCTGCAGTAGTTCGCTCGAATTTTTTTTTCAAAATGTCGATACCAAAAGTGGAAATTTTAGAAACTTCGAAAACTGACGTAGGGGAGGGGCCCCATTGGGATGCTGCGAGAGAGACGCTCTATTCTGTTGACATCAGAGGCCATGAGATAAGGTCTTACAATCCATATACAATGAGGAGTACTAAAGTAAACATAGGTAGGTACATAGTTCTCATAATTGGAGTTGCCTAAGCACTAATTCCTAAAACCTAAACCTAAACCTAACCTTAAGTGTTAACATACAACATCAGTTTAACCAAGTTCTTTAAATTATTTTAACGTTTTCTTTCATAAATAACAAGATGTTCAGAAAAACTGTAAACACTAATATAAAAACCTGAAACCTACAATGTGTTTTTTTTTTATCTATTTATCTATTTTTACACATATTTGATTGTGTTTTTCACAGGTTCTGATTCTGCGGGTCACGGTCCGAGCTTTGTTGTACCGATTGCGGGATCGGAGGATGAATTTGTAATAGCGCAAGGACGCACACTCAAAAAGTTGCATTGGGATAGTAACTCGGAAACGGAATTTTCTTTAAGTGAAATTTACGAGACGCGTGAGCCCAATAATCCCGACGGCTTCTTCAATGATGGAAAATGTGACAGCCGCGGCCGCCTGTGGACAGGTAAGGCAAAGGAAACTACATTAAGGTTGCCTCGGTCACAATTGGAGGGGGCCTAGATACGCTTCAAACGTATTAATTTTTCTAAAACCAAAAGATATATTATACCGGTTGACGTAGAAGGTCGTAGAAGGTACCGTTGGAAGCGTCATGCGCTTTTCTAGCAATCACTAGCGTCCAAATATATAATTTCAGCTTTTAGCGAAGTATTTGTACAGTTTGAATTTTACTACTTCTTTAAAGCGTCCATTTTCACTGAGACCTCAAAGCAAAATTAAGCATTCGCCTCTAGTGATCAAAAGTACAAATACTTTTGTAAATATTGGTACCTTACTCTTATTTTTAAGTGGATAAACCTAGGACGAGTTGATTTTAGATGGTTGATAAACGTGAACTATGATGATGTTCTAAAAATCAAAAACTTTTTCAACATCTCGGAGTGCAACTTGAGACCGAAGCGTCAAATTTTTTTGTTTACAAGTACAAACAACATGTCAAAAACAGACATTGGAAAGATATTAGCAAAAATCAGGAAATCACGCATTGTCTGTTTTTGCAACTGCAAAATGTAAACCAATATAATACGGAAATGTAGATTGTTAGGGATGAAAGTTTGAATTATAATTACAAAGAAATATTACCGTCTTGATGCAAATACGTGTTTACTCGGCTGGTGGGATGCCGACGGTTGAAACTGAGAATTCAATTCATTCGATTCATTCATTTCACACGCCATTTTTTTTTGTCTTATTACCACGGTGAGGCTCTGAGCGTGGCCTTGATTGCTAATGGTTTTTAATCGTTTAAATTAAGCTTCAGCATGTTTGCCCGTAATGTGCTACAGAAATTTATCTTAAAATATTTTTTTTTATTAAATAAGTATTTTTTGGCAATACGTTCGAAATGTGCGTGCGTCAATGCAATATTCTAAAATAATTTATATTTCTTCTCTGAAAAAATATTTTATTAATAAGAGTACGCGCATACGCTTTTCTTCCCTCAACTACCATTCAGTAGAAGACACAATTCAGAGTAGAAAAAAACTATCAAAACAATTCCTTTCATTTTTCAACTTGGGTTAACATAAAATGTAGCTTTAGATAGATTTTAATAAATTAAAAATTCTGGATCGTACATAACAAAACGAGTCTACTCCCGTGAAATAAAAACATCAAGAACATAATTGCACTAAATCACCCTTACTTCCCGGGGCCGTAGATTTGGGAAAAAAATTATAGGGCAGGGTTAAGTATACAGAGACACATAGTGTATATGTTTAGCAAATATGTTTAGTATGTTTAGACGTTTAATATGTTTAGACGTTTAACATGTTTAGACGGTAGCAAATTTAGCTCCGTCTCAGTAATTATTACTTTGGAACCAATTTGACAGGTACGATGCCGATTTGGAAGATGGATCCTTTGACTGAGGACTTGGGAAAAGGAGTAATTCACAAATTGGACAAGAACGGAACTGTTACGAAGGAGTGGTTTGGCATTGGCGTTTCAAACGGACTTACATGGTCACCTGACAATACAAAGTTCTATTTTGTGGACTCGTACGCCGGCACAATAGACGCCTTTGACTTCGATGTTGATGCAGGAAAAATAAGTAACTAAGCACATGCTTAAATTATGTGAAATAATGCAGCTTTTTATGGTTTCATATCGTTATTTTACCTAATGCTTAGGCAATCAACGCTCAGTTTATGACTATAAAAATGAAAAGAAAGGTGGTTTTCCGGATGGAATGACAACTGATGTAAACGGAAACCTTTGGGTAGCCTCTGTATTTTTTGGTCAAGTAAGGAAAGTTCATGCTTACAAAATCATATTTAAAAGTTATGTTTAGTGTTTATGTTTAATATAAAAAAAAAAGTCCGATGTATGCTAGACAAACAAGGAAAAATACTGTAGTAGCTATTGACACTTTTTAGGTACTACAACTTGACCCGAACGTTGGCAAAGTAGTAAGTCGAATTCAGCTCCCAACTTGTGGTATCACATCAGTTGCATTTGGTGGGAGGAATTTGGGTAATTTGTTACAATTGTCGCAATTTGTCACTTTCGTATGCTTAAAGTCTAAATTTCTGATGTTATAGATGAATTGTACGTAACTTCGTTGCGTTCCTTTTTGACGCCTGAGCAACTCGCCGCGGAGCCGGAAGCAGGATCTTTGTTCAGAATCACTAACCTTGGCACTCGAGGCGTATCTGGCGGACCATCGTACTCCGCAACGTAGTAAACATTGTAGCCACCTAACACTAATCCTTGAAACATGAAATCAATACTAATCCAAAAACAAATATTTATAGTATTATATTATTATTATACATTAATTATTATATTTGTAGTGGCCAATGAACTACACAAAATGAATGAACCTTATAATGCAATTTAAATCGGTAAGCGAGTAAATTTATTACACTCAACTAATACGAGATGTAATCATAAGCAGGTATTGCGGTTTTTACGAATCATAATATCAACTAAAAAATAAAACAATTTTTCAAAAATAATTTTAATTATAATTAGAAATATACACTGGCGAGCCAGTTTAGCAACTTACACAAAAAGGAATTGAAAAATACAATTGAATTTGGCAATTATCGATCGTTCAAAAGCATTTGTAGAGGATATGTATGGGAATGACTTCCTCTCTTATGTTGACCAAGTATATTTAAAAGCATTTTGCATAAATGTGTGTGCGAATCCCATTGTGTGTGTTTATTAGGTATGTGATCACGTGTAAGAATTTATACCGAACAATGAACCGTCCGCTGCATTTCATTCTTAGGTAGAAAAAAGGGGTGGGCCGGGATTCGATCCCGAGCAAAGTAAAATGTAAGGTTGCTTGTGTTACCACGAGACCATGAGGCGCCTCTTACACCAAGAGAGGCCAAATCAACACGCTATTGCTTTGTTATCCCACATTATCTACATTTTGAAGAATTTGTACATTTTTTTATGTAATACATCATTTGTCATTATTTTTGAATTCTTATCAATTTGTATCGAAAAGAACACGATAAATTTCATATCCCATCGTACACGGTGTTTACAGTCGATTGATCAAATTAGAAGGGCTTGTATGCTGAGCCCTTAGTTGCCAAGAGCAGGGAGAGTGTGTAATTTATTATAAGGTGTATCGTGAGTGGTATGACCATTGACTCCATGCTGCAGAACTGCCCGACACTCAGCACACACGCACGAAAAGACCTTAGGATTTTTCTATCTAGTAGTCGCACAGAGTGCTTTTTCTTGTAGGTCTCCAACAGGAGTCTTGAACACTTTGCGATTCGCCCCATTTCACCAGGGATGTAGTAGAGGTAGTTCATGCAGGAACTGAGGTTATTGGCCATAATCAGAGTCAGAAATACGTTGGACCAACCTTTTATCCCGAAAAATAGGGTTATCACCGATGAACCAACGCACATTGCCATCGAGGCAGGCATGTATCCGCTAATATAATAATGCAGGTGAGCCATCTGCACCTGCACGAGGCGATACTCTTTGTGAAAGTCACTGTTTCGTGACATTTTAAAGTGTGTGAATGCTACATCTCGAAAGCTGAGTTGAAGTACTTTTCTAAAAAAAAAGGGAGTTTAACTTAGAAATGAAATTCATTCATTCAACTTTTCTTTAAGATTTTATTTAAAGTTTTCACTTAATTATGAACAACACTAGGTTACGTACTAGTTTAATTGTTTATATTAGTATTAATCGTACAGTGCTTACTGTTAGTGGAACAGTTTACCTCGTAACTGTTAGTGGAATTAGTGCCTTTTGCACAATTCTTTAATTCAAACTATGCAGAACCAAGCGCTTTAAATTATGGTTGGGCATATATTCGTTATGGTTAAAATTTACTATTTAGAAGATTTCTCAAATCTGATTGGTTAAGTTATGTATGAAGAATAGACTGTTCGTTTGTTGGATGTTACGGTTTCGGATACTTACGTTTTTAAGATATTGACTATCTGTTTTGTGCAGTAGGTAACTTCAAAGAGAAATGGATCATTGAGCAGCATTGCACAGATCAAGTCTGTTGCGGCAAATATTTGTACCAAAGCATCAAATAGAAATCGGATGGAAAATATCGTGCGGTTTTTCACTGCACAACTTTGGATAATATCTTCAAAGAGGTGAAAGTTGCAGTCGATATAGCAAATTCCAATTGCCATTGTGTAGGAGGATATTAGTGATAGAAACATACCAACTAAGACTATCCCGAGCAATCCCGAATCCCTCATGTTCGATGTACCTATAAAGATACAAATATTTTAAATGTATAGCATATCGTTCACTTCTATTGAATTTTTAAAACGGTCGAAATTCTGAAAAATTTCAGACAATTTTTTTTATTATATTATACACATTATTTAAATGTGTAAAAATTCTAAAATAGCCCATCAATCACTACTATTTTTTCTGTCGCATTTTGAAAACAAAAATGGTTATAGCGTTGTATTGTACTACCAAACATTTCCTCTTCGTGTCCTTGAAATTGATTTCAAATTGCACAAAACGGATTTGAATTTAGCAATTAGGCAAAAATGCTAAAAGTGTGTAATTCTATACGAAATCCTAGAGCAGGATTGTGTTACCAATACTAAAAGAATGCTCTGTACTTACATCGGAATGTCTTGTAAAGTGAGCTGACGCTATTTAGTATGCGACGCAGTTCTAGGTAATTTGAGTCAATGGCAATGTAGTAGTGCGTATACCCCACAAAAGATACCAAAATGAGTCGAAATATTTGCGTAAGCGTTGAAAAATTTGTTCCAAATTTTCCGGTAAAAACACTTACAAAGAATTTATACAAAATTATGACACTACAACTAATCGAAATAGTAGAAACAATTCGATATCGCCTGTACGCCCATTTACTGCTAATTGTGTTCAAACATTGTGCACTGGAATTGTAGTTGTACGGAATGTAGCACGTCCAATACGGATAATTGTAACATAGTTTTTTGCCCAATGTTGTCAATTGTTCACTCCTTTTGCTGCACTCTGCAACTATAGCACTCTTGCTCAACATCACAATAATGCAGCCGAAAATTGGGATACAAAACGTAGCCAACAATTAGAACAACATTGTAGCTAATATTTTAGAACAAGAATGTAGCCAACATTTTAGAACAAGAATGTAACCAACATTTTAGAACAAGAATGTAGCAAATACTCTAGAACAACAATGTAGCCAACATTCTAGAACAACAATGTAGCCAACATTTTAGAAGAAGAATGTAGCCCATATTTTAGAACAAGACTGTTGCCAAATTTTTAGAACAAGAATCTAACTGACATTTCAAATAATCCCACAAAACGAACATTTTCAAAATGGATTTATGATTGGAATGCAAGCAAAACTTAACTTTAAATTCTGTTCAAACATTGATTGTGCTCAATTTCATATACATGGCGTTTAGAATAGCTCACAAATAAATTTCTCCTCGTGGAGTGTACAGTGCGATTTTTTAATGCTAGACGATTGCAAAAGGAAATTGAAACAATGTAGGATAAAATATGCAAAAATACATAATGTGCAATAAGTATTATTTGTGTGAGTAAGTTCTCTCATCCAATTGGACAAATTGTTACTCAGAGTGTTACGAATCTCTCTGTACATTTTGGTCTTGGGAAAATTTTAAATTGAACAGCTCACTCGTGTGAGGAATGCTTTACTTGTATTTACACAAGAACTTATGGCAGATTTGAGATGTTGAAAAAATGATGGCTTATTTAGAATTAGTTTTGAAGTTTCCCATGCATGAAATGTTCATTTTGAAGTTATTTTTTGAAATTATGTTAAGTTTTCTAAAAAAAAAAAAATGTCAGAAATGTTGAATCATAATGTATCAATGCTAACAATGAAATACTCACTGCAAAAAAAATGCTGGCCATGATGACATTGAGAGATGAGTACATAAAAAAAGTCGTTGGAAAATTTGCATATAACATCGTTTCCCTAATTTGGACTCATTTCGTGACTCGTATGACTCATATCCTGACTCTAAGCCTTTGTCTAGACTGAAGCGATGTCAAAATTATGCCAAAACGTCGTCAAAACGATGGCAAAATGATGTCAGAGA
This sequence comes from Bilobella braunerae, assembly GCA_034694865.1. Classification (NCBI taxonomy): domain Eukaryota; kingdom Metazoa; phylum Arthropoda; class Collembola; order Poduromorpha; family Neanuridae; genus Bilobella; species Bilobella braunerae. The sequence goes on from JAQFYP010001703.1 coordinate 9,842, forward strand.
CTTGCCAAAACGATGCCAAAAAGACGTTACCAATATTATACAAAATTGATGCCAGAATGTTGCCAATATGATACAAAATGGATGTCAAAACTTTGTCAATATGATGCGAAATTTATATCAGATCGTGGTTAAAAATGATGCCAAATTGATGCCAAAATGATGCCAAAATGATGTTAAAATTAGTCAAAATATCCGAGTTTAGATCAAATAGCCAAACTTTTTTTTATTTCATTCTTCAAATTGTTACAAAATTTTCAAAATTTTGATTTTCAAATTTTCAACCCCTCGTGACACTGGTGACCACTCCATTAGCGTCAGTGTGGAAGTTGAATCGGTCTTCCACGAAGTCCATGGTGGCCATGGTACTGGGGTCGAGAATGCGGTTCTTCACCGTGATTTCCGCCGTGCGGAACTGCGTAACAAGAAACTTAATAAAGTACACCGTGGGTTAATCCCGACAACTCAACCAACGGTTTTTCCTACGGTTTTTTCCACGGTTTTCTAAATAAAGTATCTCAAAACTTACCTCCTTTTCAGCACAACACTCTTCCGTGCTCACGAGCTTCTTGCCAAGGACTTTGGCAGTCCATTCGGCTACTTGGGCGTCACTTTCTGCCGACATGTTGATTTTTTAAATCTAAAGTTTTGTTTAAAAAGTTTAAAAAAAAATAAGTCATTGTCATTTGAAAATAAATTTTTTTTTTTAAAGAAAACAATGCTATCATTCTACTTTTTCAATTATTCTACTCCATTCTCCAGCAAAATACAAAATACCGTGTGGCCATCTGCTAAATCAATAATTTCGATAAAAATTTCCCAATTATGACTTTCCTACCCGAGTACAGTATTCACAGGGTGGAAAATCAAATTCCAAAATTTGAAATTTAGTAAATGACCATCCGGTATGTACAGTTAAGTTAACTTTAAAAATTTTAGAAAACGTACCGAGAGTTTCAAAAGTAGCGTCTGTACTGAGCGGTTGCTGAAATAGAACTGAACCGTTGTCTATCTTTTTGTGGAGCTCAATGCCAGCCGGTATCAATTTGACAGGAAGAGCATGATGATAAATGTGCAAAAAAAACGAATGTTTTTTACAATAGAGAACTTTCTGGGTAGAGAATGAGTAACAAAAAAATATTCCATTCCGTAAAATTCTGTCTGTCCGATACACTCATCCGGGATGACGGTGGATACCGTAAAAATTCGAATTGAAGCCAAAAAAAAAAGTTGCCAAAAAAGTTGCAAAAAAGTTGCCGAAAAATGCAACTGAAGTATCAACGATGGGCGGCAACAGTAAGAGTTGTTCTTGCTATAAAGCAACTTTTGCTGCACTTTTTGTTGAAATTGCAATATGCAAATTACTAGGTTAGGCAAGTTAGCAAAGCAACTTGCGGTTAACATCTAATGCACTTAACCACTTATTATGCCTACCGCAAAATGCCCTTGACTTTGAGTACATAAGTACAGAGCAATTCAAAAATATAGGCGGAGAGAAAGAAGTGAATGGAAAAGTTCTCAAACGAAAAGCAATTTCGCAGCAGCGATTTTGCACATGCAAATTTTCGAATGAGCAATTGTGTTTTGAAATGCTCTGTAGAAATCGGTAAGTAGTAATTACTGATAAATATTAGGTAACATTTAGCGGATTATTTTATGCCTTGAATTATTATCACAAAGATAAATTATAACATTTTTAACTTTGATTTTTAAGGTGTACTAATTTTTTGGAATTTTTTTTTACCCGTCGTTCGTAGATTTATTATGAAAGTCTCTGTACATGACGCTCGGCATCCTTTGCTCCGCCCCTCCCTTGAATTTCGGCGGTATTTTGAATTGATTTTTTGAATTTTGGCAATTGAACTGAACAGTCAAGCTTACATGCTACACTAATGCAATCCTGCATTCAATTGCAAAACTACAATTGCAAGACTACAAAACTTGGAAAACTACCAAAAGCTACAACAAACCTTGTTTAATTATTTAAAAAGTACTTTTAAATACCATTTAAAAGAAATTAAATTTGAAACTTTAATATTTCAAACGAGATAGTTAGAACAACATTTTTTTCTTAATGCTTTTGTTTTACTCGTGTATGGTAGTTTTGTATTTTGAATTGCCAGCCAAATGAGCAAATGCATTTCTTTTCTACGAAATCCCTCTCGTACAGTTTCGTGTTTCCGACTCTGGCTTTGTTGTCCGGCTTTTTTGTATCTCTTAAACTTTAATTAAAAGAATAGTGTCAATTAAGTTAATTGACTTAACTTAATTAACGTTGTCACCTTATTTGGTAACCGTCTTTAAGTGGAGTGTTGACTAATTGACAATGGCGTTTGAGCAGTGGATGAAGAACAATGGAGGGCCCAATGCCAAGTTCTACGAAACCTCCGAAATTTTCTCTCAATTTGACACCGTTCGCACCTGGCTTAGTAAAAACTTCAAAAAGGTGATTAACTAATTAACCTAATAATGATATGATTTACCTAAACCTAACCTACAAAGTAACCTAAACATAATTCGGTAATTGGACAAGTAATTGGTTTAATTACTAATTACCGGTTATTCTCTATCTCCAGTATGTTCAAGCCGATCAGCCAACGAACAAGACGCTGAGCAGCCTCGTCATTCAGCTATGGCAGTTCCAAGAAGACCACTTTGGAGAACAGGTCGATGCTTCCAAGCGAGCCATCACACGCATACCGGTAAGGTTAACTTGACCCGTAACCCTACAATGTAACCCTAACGGTTATGGTAACCCTACAATGTAACCCTAACGGTTATGGTAACCCTAAAATGTAACCCTAATGGTTACGGTAGCCCCTTAACCGTGTAACGGTCACGGTAACCCGCAATTGTAAACCGTATAGTACTGCAAACTCAAAAAGCTAGTTTTAAGTTAACCTAATTGATTTTGTTTAGACAAAATTTTTCATGGACTTCAAGCCCGGAGGCGGACTCTGTCAGATTTTAGGCGCCGTCTACAAGTTCAAGAGTGATCAGGGCTGGAGGCGTTTTGATTTGCAGGTAACTAAAGTTAATCATGATTAATTAGCTTAACTTAACTAGTTCATTATGTTAAACTGAATTAAATATTATGTTTAAACTAATTGCATTGCAATTAGGCCCCGAACAAGGTCGAGCGTATCATTGAGATGTTCCTGAACATCGAAACAGCGCTGTGCAGCGCCAAGTGCTGGATTCTGCCGCAGATCTACTTTACCCCCTCCTGTCAGGACAAGGACAAGAGCTCCATGACCAAGTACAGAGAGATTGCCAAGAGGCACAAGGCCACCATCGTGGACGAAGAGACCATGGCCACCCACATTGTCCACCCTTCCTCTGACCCACTCGACGAGGAGGTGGCACGACCCATCTTCAGAAAGGACCCCTACGTCCTCCTCCACTGGTAAACGTAACTAATTAAGTAATTGCAATTAGCTAAATTTTAATTAGTTAATCAAGAGCTAGAGGCTTAGTTGTTACGTCATTGTTAAAGCTTTATGTTTACAATGGTAAAAAAAAATTGTAAATTTTACTTCAACCATTTCGCCGATCAGCTGTGTGATGGTGAATTTAGAAATATGATAGATAACGCTCATTTACTATTTTTGGAAATCTAGTGTTTTATCATTATCTCTTATTTATCTTGTGATGCTTAGGTACTATCTACCAGATAATCGGGATAGTTGGATCCAGGTCGACCTATCGCGTATCGACAAGGAGCCGCCAGAGAGTCTGCACATTTTCCCGAGTAGTCACGTGTGGCGCGTGACGGCCAATTGGCTCACAGACCTCGACCAGTACAACGAGTGGATGAACGAGGAGGACTACGAGGTGGATGACCACGGGAAGAAGAAGACGCATGCGCTGAGAATCGCTGCAGAAGAACTCGACGATGTCGCAAATCTCGAAACGCCCGTCTCCACACCCGGAGATCGCGCCAGCTCCTCGAAAGGTTTGTTTTAAACATTTTAAAAGTGATTTTTAAAACAGGCAAGTATTTTGAATTTTAGGCTTTAAAACGGGAGAATATTTTTAATTTTAGGTTTTAAAACGGGAGAATATTTTGAATTTTTGGCTACAAAAAAAGGGAAATAATTTAATTTTTTTGGTTTGAAAGAAGGCAAAGGCAAGTATTTGAAGTTTTAGAATGTTGTCTGCTAACTACTACTACTTACTATTTTAATCTTTGAATTTTTAATTAAAAAAAAATATGGAAGTTTTTATTTGAATTTTGAAAATGACACATACTGAACGTAAACTTATGTTTCGTTTCATATAAATTTCATTAAAAAATGTAATAATAAATAATATTTTTTTAAATACTCAACGTTTTTAGGTAAGAAAGGGGCACGCGAAAAGAAGAAGCGCTCTCCGTCTCCACCCCCGAAGGCGTCGAAGCGTGCCAAAAAAGGAGGGAGCGCGAGTTCGACTCCCGCTAAAGGCAAAACCTCCGGATCGTCCAAGGGCTTCGTGGAAGAGGCCGAGGACTACTCACGTGATTTTGATGATCCTCCAGCCGAAACGAACCTCACTGAAGTTCCGCTGCCGAAAGTTTTGGACAAAAAGAAGCTCGAACCCGACTTTCAGCCGGCAAAGGGCGCCGTGCTGGGAGATTTGGACGAAGAGGGTAAGGCTAGGGTTACATTAAGGTTAATTAAGGTTAAAATTAAGGTTAACTCGGCTTAACCTTAGGGTAGATGTAGGGTTAAGGGTTATGTATTTTTAGGAGTGGAGAAGAGTGAGGATGTGAAAATGCCGGACATCACGAAGACGGGCAAGAGTGAGTTACCGGAGGGTCCCACCG
>JAQFYP010001704.1:0-14642 GCA_034694865.1 Bilobella braunerae
TCAATGCTCGAACTTTGATGTTTTGGATGAATATACTATGTCATATGTTAAGGGTTTAGATGAATAATCAAAATGACGACCAGTAGTCACTAGCAGAGGTCATTGCTCATAGAGGTCACAGGTCATATTTACCATCGATTGTTCGTCATAGATTGTTTGTCATAGACACTTATGACGTGTATGATATGGTATAGACCATATGGGGAGGTTAATTACGGAAAGGTTTACATTCAGGATTCAAGATGGCGACTAGTGTTCACCGGAAGTACTGCTTACAGGTCACTAATCATATGGGTCATCGATTGTTCACTAATCAGCATAGTCACAGTATACATATAGGTATGACATATGGCTTGTGGGATAGGGCATAGGCATAATGCATATGGGAAGATTAATTAATTCAAAGTCATATGGCCCGGTTAGGTGCGTTTAAGATAATTAATTATTTTTAGTTACGTTGGGTTTAGAATATGGATGGCTATGAGTTAGGTGAGGTTTGAGGGGTCGGCTCTCGGGGGTCGGCTCAAAATTTTTGAGGGACCAAAAATTTTCATGTAGGGAGGGTGGAAAAAAGGGTTTTTTTCTCATATCGGTTTATCATGGGGATTCATGCCGCAAACAACGTCCCCCCTCACTACTGTATTCGCACACAACTTTACGCAATACGGTTCTTAGTTGAAACTTAGAGGAGAACTTGCGTTCAATAAAAATTAAGGCGAACGTCTTCCTATCAATTGTACAACTTTTACAGGTACTATTTTTGGCTAAATGGAGGACTAGGGCATTCTAAAAGTCCAAATATAATTGACTAAAGGATTTTACTGTTTACAGTGGAAAGGCAAACTTGAAGCTAGAGATGTTGGAAAAAGTTGTAAAATTTTACCGGACAACACAAATTTTTCAAATTTCGGCTCTTGCACCAGTCCAATCGGCTCTCCCTATTTTTTTGGTCGTGGCAGAGTCTATTATAATTATCGCTCTTTTTGTGTGCATTCGGTTGCATCATTTTTTGAATATATTTCTGTGGGCAGCAATGTTTTGTGTAGGAATTTTTGGCTTTGCAGCGCTGACAGCTTGCTTACATCTCGCAGCACAACTCAACAGTGTTTCAACGGAATTGGTAATGAAGTTAAGGAATCGAAGCCATCTTCAAGTTGCTATGTTTGCATCTTGCCCTCCTTTGGGTATTGTTGTTGGAAATACTTTTGTTATCAACAGCTTTACGTATCTGTACATAATACGCTATGTAATTATCGACAACTTGATTACTCTCCTTGTCCTAATTCCCCGACATATGTTGTGTTAGGCAAAAACGAACTTCAGATTTAATTTACGATAATGAATTAATCAGTGTGTTTAAGTTAGGCCCAAATTTGTATGTATATGAGAGCAGTATTTTAGAACAGATTATAATATTTGGCGAGAATCTAGCGTCTCAAGGTTTAGTGTAAACAAATTGTTTAGCATCTAGAAGGGGCGGTATTTTTGAATGAGTGGTAGAAAGAAGGGCGGGAATCCGTCACGTCACTTGTCATATTCTCTCTAAGTTGGTCAGTTAGAATTGAGTTAATTGTCAATTAGCAATCAGTTCAGGTTAATTAAAGTCAATATACAGTCAGTTAATGTCATAAATTTACAGTCATTGCAAATAAACAGTAAAAAAGGAAGTGGAGGCAAGTGTCAGCGTCGATTGTCACTCCGTCTTCAGGGCCCTTCACAGTCCACATGTCACGGTCATCGAGAGGCTTTTGAGCCATTTTGTTACCAGTCGAGCACATTGTTGTCATCTTCAGAGCGAACCAGGTTGACCTCGGGTCACGCGCAGTTTCAAAATTAATATTAATTAGTTTTGGTAGGGATGCCTTACTAAAATGTATTACAAATAACAGCGCACTGTTGCGCATTGGAACTACTCATTTGATGTTTCAAAATGAACAGGGGCTCAAACATTAGCACTCAACAAAATGCTGTCCAGGCTAAAAGTATTGAAGGTAAGAAGAAAAAATAGTATTGAGGCTTTTGTGGTATTATTCTAGTTGCTAGGAGTTTGCCATAATTGATATTGGCTAATTTTGTTCAAATCGATAATGGCAATTTTTGTTGCAACAGCTGTGCAAAAGAAACGACGATGAAAATGAGTATCAAAATTTTGCTTTGCTTAATGTTTGTTGCTGCAGTTTTCTCCATTCTATTTGCATATATGGCTAAGCCCGAGTATATGAAGTTGACACCTCATCACCGTGAAGTTGACACCTCATCACCGTGAAGTTGACACCTCATTTGCATCACCGTGAAGTTAGCACCTCAAATCAGCACCTAACTTTAATTGTCCGGTATAGCAAATCGTGAAGTCAGCACCTCATCACCTCAAAGTTTTTCTTAAAAGTTGAGCTGATGAGGTGCTGACTTCACACATTTATATAGGTGTGTGAAGTTAGCACCCTCATTGCAGAATCTCAATGTAAAATTAATTCAATGTTAATTAAAAGAATGGTGAATGATTAATTTATATATTTAAATAGCAACCATGTCTGTAAAATGCAAATGTTTTTTTTTGGTGTTACCGTCTGTTGCTTGGTGTGTATATTGGTGTGTGAAGTTAGCACTCTCATTGCAACACCTCAATTCAAAATTAATTTGAATTAATTTGGATTTGTGGTGGATTTGTATTAAAATTGCAACCATGTCTTAAAAGCTTAATGGAAGTGTAAAAAAAATTTTGTTGTTTTTTATTGCCAGCCTAATTCATTTACAAATTGAAATTTCCGTGTAATATTTTTAAATTATAAAGTCAATTATTATTCTGACAACCGTCATAGGTTTTATTTTTTTTTATAGACATGGGCAATATACCTTTATTAATAAAGTAATCCGTCCTAAGACTGGAGTACACTACGGTAACCTTTATCAGTGCAAATCTTGAACTTATTGTTAGTAGAAAATGTGCTCTCGAGTTTTCCTGGTTTACAACAATTTCTGAAGACGTATGGGGGTCAATTTACACTTTGAATTTAGATGCAGTTTGAACGTAAACCTCCAATTGCATGCGAATTTCAATGTACAAAATTAATTGCTACTAATTGTTCATCACTATTAACCAATCAGGAATAGTTTTTGATCTGTTTAAATGTCAATGGTTCCTCCTAAATAAAAATGTAATTTTTTATTCAATTAATCCGACTTAAATTTTCTTAAACGAAATTAATTATCTGACTTAACTAATTGGAATCCGAAATCAGGACTTAAACATTGATACAACTAACCCAAAAATGAACATTTCAGGAAGCAAAGTAAAAAGAAAAGAAACATAATGGTGTTGCCAGGATTCGAACCCGTGCAGCAAAAATTATAAATATTAAATTTTTGCCAGTATAAGTTGTTGTATTCCGCATTTAAATGTTTTGGTTTTTATAGTCTTCGGTACCGCTTTGCTCCATTTTTGGCATTAGAAAACATGGTTTAGTTTATGGTTAGAAAAATATCGCACTGTTACCTGAAAAAATTCACTTTGGCTTTTGGAACTCATGTTACTCTCTACAGTTTTAATAGTTGGCGGTGGTGGCCTAGTGGTTGGAGCTTCAATCTCTCTCCACTAACTATCATGAGAACGGGGGTTCAAATCTCCCGATCAGTCACAAAAAGTTTTTTTTGTTGGTTTTCCTCTTAAAAGAATTGCCTTGCTTCTGACGTTGTGTATGCCCGTATCTCCGTGAACTAGGCATACACCGACAGAGGATATGGAGATTACCTGATAAAATTTCCCAACAGTATTAAGGGAATCCTCAAGACTGCCCTCATTTGCATAGAGTCACCTGCGGTTATCAGGCGAACGCTACGGCCTACGACCTCATGTTAGGTTGGTGTCCTCGTCCTGTACTTTAGTCCCGTAAAACAGCGGAATGTTACGGATAGTCTGTTGTGCCTGCTTGATGACAACATCTATGCTACTGAGTCCTCATTCATACCACATCCCTACCCTTCTTTTCATGTTGAACTTCCGCTTTGCGGGAATGTCAAATAACGCTCCTTTACCTTTACTACGACTTAGGTAAATGCCAAACCACAGGGAAAATTTTGTAGCTTTACCCGTTGTCACACAAAATTGAAAAATATAATTGCAAATATGTTATTTGCTGTTTTATTTTTGGCACTAGTATTTTTTAAATAATTATTTGCAAAATTTAGCAGTAGTCCGTCCTCTTAATTATTTACAACAAATAATCGAGAAAATTATGTATTATTATATCGAGATTCACCATTCACCATTCTTTTAATTGCATTGATATAATTTTACAATGAGATGCTGCAATGAGGGTGCTAACTTCACACACCTATATAAATGTGTGAAGTCAGGTGCTGACTTCACGGTTTGCTATACCGGACAATGAAGGTGAGGTGCTGATTTGAGGTGCTAACTTCACGGTGCTGGAAATTAGGTGCCAAATTCACGGTGATAAGGTGCCAACTTCATATACCCGCTGAACCCCCGCTCTGCACTACGGTGTTTCATGCATCAGGATTGCGAAAACAAAATCCGCCAACTTTTACAATCAAAAATTGTCAAGTTCGTAACTGGATTCATATTTGACTATGCAGTAGTTTTTCCGCGGTATATGTGGTGCTTTTCTATGTTACCACAACAAATTGCTGGGTGCGGAAATAAGTCAGCATTTTGTAAGTTCACTATTTTTTTGCATCATTACGTACATCACCCTGCACATCACAGCGTACTTAAGCAACGGCAGGTTTTTGCCTGGAAAAATTAATGTTAAAAATGATTAAAAAAAATGCTTAATATGCACCTAAACATACCAAACTTAAATTAAATACACGTCAAAACCAAGAAATTTGCTACATTGCCTTTTAATTTGATTCAAAGCATACTTTCGTAAGTTGTGTTCTTTGGAGTATCCCAGACTATTTATTTCCGCATTTAGTTTACCACTTGACATTTTACACCACTAACCTCAAGCAAGTTTGAAAATTTATCACACTTTACTGCAACAATAATATAACCATATTCTAAAAAAAACTATTAGCCAGCTTATGACTTTTGCTGTTTACTGGAATTATAAACTCTTCCTCACAAAATGTACCAAAATCAAACTTACTTCTAACTCCAAGTAACATAGTTTCTACCTAAATTTGTGTATAGCACACTCGTCAAACTTTAAATAATTCCAATAATAATAATAAATGTTGTCGAGTAAGAATCTTTCAAAATACAAGATTAGCTCTACAATGCTCACTAATTTCTACATTACTTATATTACACGTAGTATCACTTGCGCCAACTTTTTGTATACCCGACTTTTTCAATTTTCCAGCTCAACCCAGCTGAAGACACCTACGTCGGCACTGTTCGTGAAAAAACTCACCTCCGCTCAACCTCCGCTTTTGGTAATTGCTTAAAAAGCCTCCTATTCAAGATGAGGTTGTTTGCAGTTAAGAAATATCATTTCAAATTTGTACTATATATTTTTTTAACTTACAAAATTAGTTACTATATTATTATGCTATAATTTTAAGTCTTGGCTAATTAATCAACTAAATTAAGTGAAAGATACACAAGTGTTTTAATTGTAGTTTTTGAAATTTGTTGATGATTCATTGAAATATATATTGCTTTTGAAAGTCCTGAGAGTAATTAGTTGCTTAAGAGCTAAAACGTTCATTTCTATGACCTACTCCCATAGTTTAACCCTAATTTCTACAATAATCTGTCGAAGTGCAACAAATATTCTATTTAATGGAAATAGTAGTTTAGTTTGTACTTTCTTATTTCAGCCATATCTCCATACTAATCACGGATACCAAAGCTGTGCGTACGTATGTGCATTCGTGTGAAAGAGAACAGGCTTTGATAACTATTGTAGCTAAATTGAGAAAAGAAACATTGCACAATAGTGATAACTTCCTGCCCAAATCGCGGGAGAACGCTAGAAGCGATACTATATCTTGAAGTAATTTGTTTTTCCTGATTTTGTTAGTTGATTTAATAATTACCCAGTTTTGAATTTTGAAAACTGAGAAATTGATTTAATTTGGTGTTTAATAAATTACGTAATGACAATAAATTTGGTTTTCTAATTTCGCCTTTTGTAAATAATTGTTTCATATCAATAAATAAAATTTCACAACTGGAGAAAAAATTTTTGCTGGACAAGAATCGGTTAGGTATCACAAATGAATGAGCTATCCAATAAAAAAATTTAGAAGGTATATAAAATGTTGCTATGTTCACCCCAACATAATTTTTGCCCACAACAACGTTTGAATTATTTGACTCGTTAGGAGGCTTTATCATTTTTATTTGCATACCCCGTGGAAGAAACTATTTGCCATTTGTAGTACCTTGTAGGAATTGTTTTGCTTTCAAAATATTATTCCCAATCGTTCATATCATGGCAAACTTTGTTCTTCCAAAATACATTGATCCACTTAATTTGGTGCTTTAATTTTGGCTTTTGGGTCGATTGTCTACCATTCTACTTCAAACGTAAAAACAACTCAGTGTACACAATATTTGTAACAAACAAATTTAAAAGACGGCGAGGCATCTACAGGTGCATTGTAAATATTCACTTTGTGAAAGATGCAATCATGATTGGACATATCGCATTTGGTGTTTTGTTCCTAAATGATATAACCGTTTCAGACGTTTTTGTTTCAATCTTCTTGAGTTTCATCATCATTGCCACGTTTTCATTGGATGTTCTTAAATGCTCACGGTCTCAAAACTATGTCAATCAACGAGTTATTGTTGAGACTCAAAATAAAACGTTTGGAAAATGATTTTTTTTAAGTTAAAATTTTTTTTAAGTATGCGAAAAGAAATGTTTTATAAATTTTGGAGTCAAATTATAAAACCTACTGGGTAAAATCAAACTGGATTTACCTATAATGAAAATAAAAATACACAAGGTGACCTTAAACTAGTCCTAAAGTTCTTGTGTTCTAGCACGGGGTAATTTGATTTTGGTCATCCACAAAAAATACTGTGTTCCGCGCATGCGCAAGTAACACCTAGGGTTTGCATTACCAAAAATAGTTTCCTATTACCGGTAACGGTAAATAACCGGGAATACGACAATATCATTACCGGTAATCAGTAATAAATTTTAGATTTATATACTTTGATTAGAAATGTGAGAAAATTTGATGAAACAACGCACAGTTTGTATTTATAATTACAAGGTATTAGTTTAATCATTGAACACTTCAACGTTATAGAAACTTACTAGCGGTAATGTAGTTTTCGCGACTTTGCAAAATTTGATATCAGAACAATAACATATAACCTTGTGTTCAGTTCTAATAAAAGCTAGAGAGAAAAAATCCTAAGGAAACTCCTAAGTGCAACTCAAGTCATTTTCTGCAGTAGTCGTAAATTGTTGCCTCGTCAATCCTCGTCTTCGATTTTGTCGCACAAAAGTATATATATATAAATAAAATCTCCACAAAATTTAGAGCTATTAGAGCATAAAACTTAACCAAACCTAACCTAAACCTAACCTAAAATTAAAATTAGAATTAAACCTAAACGTAACCATGCTAGAGCTGTAATATACGTCGAAAATATCAAAACTGAACTGTGCGACATTTAATCATTACTGGAAAGATAGCAAGTAACATCTGTCTGGTATTTAACCGTAAATTATTATGTCAATTATGCGGTTTTAAGTTACATTCCTTCTTTAGTTTTTTAGTAAAAGGCTCTTGCACAAAATGTCACCCAGATGTCACTTACAAGTAGTAGGCAAAGATTGCAAAATTCAGAATTGTTTGAAACTTGGCTCAAACGTTACTTATGATAAAGCATTTTTTGTAAATTAATGCAAGATTTCTATGGCCAAGCGTTTGCGGGAAATTCAAGAAATTCAAAAGTGCCCACTGTGGAAAACTTACATTTCATTCTTGGAAACTTTGGCTGTAATTAATAAAATGGACTAAAAACTTATCCAATATCAATTAAAAGGATACTAAAAAGTGCTTGTGTTAAAAAAGCTTCTCCTCAATATGTCGCTAATTTCTATATATGGATTTCAGCTTTTGCATTACTTGGAACAGTTTCTTGCTTTATTAATCTTTTCTTTTATCATCTCCATGTAAGCCTACTTGCATTCTGCTTCAAAGCACAATTTTAGTGCTATTGCTGGTATTAATATTATGACAAAATTGGCTCTGACAAAAATACATTGATCTGTTAATATTGTGCTTTAATTTCATTTGTTTGGGGGTATGACTACTATTCTATTTCAAGTAAAACAGCAATTCTGCACAATTTTTTTTTGCTAGAAAATGTCTACAAAAGCTCCTCACTTGTTAAGAAGCAGAAGCGAAGAAAAAGCTACTTCATGTTTATAACGAGTCCGTCCGTCCGTTTTTTTGTACTGGTCTCACGATTAACGCAGGAACTACTCAACCTGAATCACAGCTGTTTACAGAGATGAGTTAATTGGGATCTGGCCAGGTTTATATTTAACCCAAAATGACCAGCTTGATGGTCAAAATAAAATGAAGCCTACAAAATTTGTTCCGGTTATGAACGGAAACAACATTTGTCGGGAGCACCTTTCTTTGTGCCCCCTTCCAACTACTCTAAACGCTTTTAAAAAGTTCTACTAAATGTGATACTGGATAATCAAACGGATGCATAATGTTAACATCTGGATCTTGGGCACGCCGTATATCAAATAAATAGTTCAGTCTACTTAGGAAAAAAAATCATTGGAGGAAATTTACAAGTTTCATCATTGCGCAGTGTCGGTGCAAGTCAAAAAATAACACAGTTTGCCCTCGTGTGAGAGAATAAGAGCCTGCAATGGACCTTGCGTTTGCTCATATTTTTTTTTTTTTTTTACATTTTTATGATAATATTCAAAATTAAACAACTTATTAATTATCAAATACGCGACTATAAATGGTTTCATGAGCATAAGTTAGTATAGTACTCAAATACTTTTCCAAATTTTGGACTAAACTAACTTGAAAATTTACGTTTCACGCTTTTAAACCAATATTAGTTTTTGTATAAAATATAAAGTAATGAAATACTTTTCAAACTATTCCATTTTAAAATGAAAATTTTAGTTGAAACGCTGTAGGGGTTTCACAGCCCCTCGCCAGAAGACATAATTTTAATAAAGTAATTTCAATATTTTAATTATTTGGTTCGTTATGGTGCTCAGTCGACTTTTTTTCAACATTTTTCAGAAACTCATGCTACATTTTACAACCTTAAACATAATTCCCTTAGCAACAACTACTTGCCACAATTTTTAGCCACAATTGCTAAATTTGCTTTGCCAAAATACATTGATCCATTATTTTGGTGCTGTAATTTCATGTCAGTATGTCAGTCATATCTGTAATTTGATGTTTTTGGGTCAACTGTGTACCATTTTATTTTAATAGAGAATGAAACACTATGTACCCAGCGTTTTCTACCAGTATCTTTAATAGACGGCGCAACTTCTACATTTCTTTTGAATGTGCTCACTTTCTGAAACACGGAATTGTAATTGGCATAGGCGTCCATAGTCTTTTGTTCCTACCTGATGTCTACCTTTCAGACGTTGTCGTGTCAATATTTTGTTGTTGTATCATTATGATTTCTATTTCCACTCACTGGATGTTTCAAATTGCCAAGGGCCTCGAAACACTAACTCTCAATGAAATATTTTTCAACCTTAAATACAAAGGTGGAAATAATTTTTTGTAGTAGTATTAATTCTATTTGATATTTACCTTGATCACAAAAAAAGCCTTTACAAAACATGCTCAGACCTTCATTTCCTTTTTCTCATATAGCAACTATGCACAAAGGTAATGCCGAAGAAGAATACGAAATTTTTTGGTCAGATGTATTTCGCTTCATGTTAACTGCTGCTGCAATATCTATTGTATTTGCATACTTTGCTTGTCCAATCGCCGTTCACTACGGTGCTCCATGCCTCAGGTTTATCAAAATTGGACGTCGCAGTGAAACCATTAACATATTACTTTTTGTGTCGATTGCCGCTATTGAAGCGTTTACGTTGTCAGGACTCGGTTTGTGCATTCAGATTTCGGCGCATTACACAAATCCTCAACGACTTTACTAAAATACCTTCAAAAGAAGTCCAGCCAAAATCATCGCAGAATGTTCAAATCGTGTACACCACTGTCTGTCAATGTGGGGTATACATTTGTTCTTCAAGAAACAACGTTACTTTTTATAGCACAAGATGTGATACTCAACAATGTCGTAAACTTACTTATGGTCTCACGCCGGTAATACAACACATACATTTCAAAACAACAAAATATTATAAAGCAAGATGCATTCTTGAAATTTTTTCAATTTCTTCTTCCTTCTACATTCATTTCAAAGATAATTTTAACTATTAAGTTAACCCTTTTACTCTACACTGCCCCACATTATACGTTCACTGTAATGAAATATTTGAAGTTTAACATGAACTGCAATTTTCACTTTGCAATTTATTTTATTTGAATAAAAATAATTTTAAACTAGACTAGACTAGCAAAACTAGAAATTTCATCAAGTTTAAACAACTAAATTTTCGGTATTTGAAAGTATAAAAATTAGCAGCGTCGTGAAATCACAATTACATATGGCTGCAAGGTAAATCTGTAGTAAAATGCAATTAAAAATTCAACAAAATGTCACAAGTAATAATGCAATTAACGCGTCTATGAAAAACCATACAATGGCGAGTTCCCCTGTTAGGGGCACGCAAATCTCCTTCAAAAATATGTCGAATAGATCTACCTTATATAAGTTGTTTTTGAAAATGGCAGCAGCCCAATCGCACAAATGGGACAAAACCAATTTGAATTTTTAAAACAGGGGATGTTTTATAGAAATTAGCACGTGAAAAACTAAATTTCTATGGTACTCTTCTTGGATGGATATCATTATCTTTATCTTTACTATGAAATCGTTCGTTCGTCTTTCCGTCTGTCTGTTGGACATCAATGCCTGAAAAAACAAAACCGAGAATACAAAAACCGAGAGTGCGAAAACCGCGACAACAAAATCCAAGAACGAAAGATACCGAGAACTTCAAAAACCGAGAAAACAAAAACGGAGTACGACAAAAACCGATAAATACAAAAACCGAGAAAACAAAAACCGAAGACTATAAAATTCAAAATTTTATACTCCTGGAAAAATCGTTAACAGTTAACGTTTGTCCAGCATATTTACACAAGATCATGTTTAAAAACAAACGATTAACTTGAAAGGATAAAAAAATGCTGAAAACTGAACCCATTTAACTTTTTAATCTTTATTTAGAAAGTTCTCGGTTTTTGACGTTCTCGGTTTTGGTTTTCTCGATTTTGTAGTTTTCTGTTTTCGTCGTTCTCGATTTTAGCTTTCTCGGATTTATTTGTGTTCTCGGTTTTTGTAGTACGACTCTTGTAGTGTAGTATCGGCGCAGGGATGGCTTCCCTTAAGCTAAAGTGCGATGGTTGACCTTTGAGCTGACGGGTAGGGTTGACGTCATGAGAGGGTTTGCAGAAGCTCTTGCCTGCTCAGCGGTTCGAGAAATTTTGAGGAGGAATGGAAAAGTGGAGGAGATTTTTTTTCCAGCTTGTGCTTTGGCACAAGGGCTGAAGCGTCATAGAAAAAGGAAAGAAGACGTTATTTGACAGAGCGGATGTTCAACATGTAAAGGAGAGTGTAGGGATGTGGAAGGATAAGGAGCTCATTAGCATAGATGTTGTCAACTTAAGCGCCATTGTGCTTCGATTTTCCTTTCATTAATTTAGCTTATTCAATAATAATACGTTCTAGGATCACCGACTCAAAGCAGTCTCTTTCAAAAATTAAAGAAATCAATTTTTATAAAATTATAATTTTAAAGCAGTTTTACAATGAGCTGGGCAATACTATGCCGGGCAAATTTAAGATATAACAAATAAAATATTACAAATAAAATTAATTTCAAATAAAATATTCGAAACAGTGGTGTATGCAAGTATGCAAACAGGACTTCCGAAACATTAATAAATTGTCATAATTACCCTAGTGAGTAGCGGTTCACTTCCATTAAACTACATACATATACATTTAAGGTAAGGAAACAACTAATCTCAAACAGGTAAGCTATTAGGTACTACTTGTTTCCAACGACAAGTACAGCTTTAGACGTAAAGAACACAATTTTTGCTAATATGCGAATTGCATGGAGCTTTTGAAGAGAAGTAAAACTGCTCAAATAAAACTTACTGATGGAGCAAGATCGCACGTAAGCTTTAGAATACTTAAAATCACTGCCAAAACTGCCAAAGTTTCTCTTCCAGGACTTGATGCATTTTTTGACGTATCGTAAATCTGACCAAGTTTCAAATACGCTAGAGAAAGTGTCATGGTTCCAAGTAGCGAAATCAAGATCAGTAATACGCATCCAATTCGTGAAATTTTTTGGATAAAAAATTATTACAAGCGTATTTGACGATACAACAAGAATCATAAGACACTCCAGCACACCTAAAATAACATGTCGCAGGAAGGAGTTGATGTTGGCCATCAGGATTTGCATGCAACGGTAAGTTTGAAACATGGTTTCCGGCTTGCGCAACTTATTATTTGTGTAAACATCTGATTTTGCACTAATGAATTGTACAAAAACATTCAAAGTTTAACCTAACGCAAAAACATATAGTGTTTGTATAATTAGCTCCAATTATTACCAAAGTTCAGAAGCTAGAAATATTGTATTTGAAGTAAATACGATTGTATTGGGTAATATAATGCAACCGCGTGTGGCAGTTCCGGCAAGTGCTACTAGCGTCGGTATGTACAAAGTGTATTTTAATAAAGTAGAATTTGTGTTGGCGGCTGAGGTAAGAAATACATGTAGAGATGGTATGTAAACGTTGCAAGCTACTGCCAACGGTGCAAGTGCTAAAGCTGTCGCTGGTATAGCAACCAAGCAGATATCACATACCGGATCAATCCATGGTGAATTTTGTTTAACAAAATGCTCTGTAAATTAATTAATACAATACGTATCCCATTTTTGACAATTTTAATAATGCCAAAGTACCGTGTATGCGTTGCCAAAACTGTAGAGTCAGATTTGCCAAGAACTGAATGTAGTTAACCTAAAGTGTAATTATTACTTGAAAAAGTATGGCTTGTACATAAATACAAAGCCCTGCCAGACTACTGATGTTTAGCGATAGCTTGCTACGCGACCAAAGACGTGCAATATTTATAGTAACTGCTAAAAATGAGAAGTACAGAGAGAATTTGTATATGTTCCAAGCATATAAAGACCGTTTTGATGTAAATGTTCCCCAATAACAAATTTTTGTGTTAAAATAGTATGGAACGGTTTTTGTATATGATGCAACTTGTAGGGGAAACATTAGCATTCTTAAGCGCCTCTTACTTAGCATTTTCTAAGCAAGTCTCAAGCTTTAAGTGGGACAAATGCTTTCTTCCCTTGAAAACGATGAACACGAAATCAAAATAATATTAGATTACACCATTTTCCAATTTAAATTAATAGACTATTATTTACCGGTGCTTATAAATAAATAAAAAGTGAGGGGCATAAGCGGAGTTTATTAGCGTTTTTGGAAAATATGTTGCTTCACCTTTTCACTATTTCTGAGGCATTGATTGAAAATTGGCAATGTTGCTAATGTTAAAAAATTTAAATTGAAACCAAAACAAAACATGCAATTATATATTGTTGAGGTTTTTAAATTATGGAATACAATGGTGGACAACATCAAAGAAATTAATACCTAGAAGTTTGTTCAGAAAAATCACACATACACTCTACCTAGACATTACGACAAAGATGATTTACTTTTTTTAGCGTTTGCTTGTTTTTGAGTTAAATTTACTTTTATATTTACATTATGTTTATTTTGAAGCTTAGGGATTAGGATTTTAGGTGTAGGATCAACTGCTAAAAATAATGGGAAGAGTTTTAAGTAACAAAAAATTATCCTGGTTTACTTTAAAGTTAAGATTTGGTTTAAATTAGTATAAAATTTCATCGATGTCTGAATTACTAAGAAATAGCAACATTAGAAATGTGTAGTGCTTCGTTCTTTCCAAACTGAAATTGTGAGTTCGAATCCAAATTCTGTCTTCGTCCTCTTAAGGTTGTTGGCTGGATGGAATTCAACATTTCAAAATCGTAGAGCAACTGCGAGCGGTTGAAAATTATAAATCACGTCAATGCAATTTTTCGTTGTCATGAAGTTTAATTTAGAACGCTCTGTACATAACAAAACTCCATGTATGATATACTATTGAAGGTGCTTTGATTGTTTTATTGAAATTTTAATCAACATTTATGATATACTTCTATGCAAAATTGAAGCAATAAAGACAAGATAAACCGACAATGTATTCCCATAGGGTTAAAATTATACACGTAGCACCTAAGAACCCATAGTTGGGTTATTAAAATAATTAGTATGACCCGTCGATTAAAACCAAAACCCTACCTGGGTGACAAGAATCTGATTCTTTTCCTTCATTTCGACGACCCCTAAATAACCCCTAAAACCGGAACATTTTTTTTTCGTGTTTTCGGTAGTTAATGGGTTTAGTTAAAACTAAAACCCATTGTAGAATACTATAAATTTTCAATAATAATTTACAA